>CAUYQU010074636.1:0-64166 GCA_963574635.1 Cheracebus regulus
AGCAACCTCCCCCACCCAGCAGTCCACTGAACTAATCACCATCTGCCCCATCAACTAACCTAGCCAATCACTACCTGCCAGATCAGCTTTCCTACCGCCCCCAGCCCCTCTGCCCCTATAAAAACCACCGAACAAAGAAAGAGCGCGCGATTCCTCTCTTCCTGCTTGAGTCGCCCGGAGATCCCAATAAAGCCGGTACCGGTCACCACATGTCCTCCCTCGTGTCTATCGAGCGCCTGCCTTTGTGGGTTGGGGTCCCACAACCGGGGTCGCACAAAGATGTGGATTATTCATGAGTTTTTGGAAAAGGAGTGGGCAATTTCCAGAACTGAGGGTTTCTTCTCTTTTCCAACCATAGAGTAACTTCCTGACATTGTCATGGCATTTGTAAACTGTCTTGGCACTGGTGTTAATGCGTTATAATCGGGGTATATTGAGCAGTGAGGATGACCAGAGGTCACTTTCATTTCATCTTGGTTTTGGTGGAATTTGGCCAGCTTCTTTGTCACATGCTGTTTCACCAGCTAGGTCTCTGTGACTTGTATCTTGTGCTGATCTCCTATCTCATCCTGGAACTAAGAATGCCTTATACTCCTGGGAATGCAGCCCACTAGGTCTCAGCCTTATTTTACCCAACCCCCATTCAAGTTGGAGTTGCTCTGGTTTGAACACCTCTGTCACAAGTAGCCTAGGTTGCGATAGAGTATTAGTTTTCTTTCTCTTTGCCACAGGGTGAGAGCAACTCATCAACAGTTACCTGCACATTGCACATCAATTACCAAGCAGACGTGGTGGCCAATAATGATGTAAGACATTGCTCAGCCCATGCAAGCTACCCTATATTTATAATGCCCTCTTCCATGCTTAAGTCTCTAAAACAGATGTAGGAACTCTAAATGCCCGGAAGGAGCATTGTTAAAAAGAAAGTACTCAGCAGCTAGAGGTTAGAACTAACCAGAATCAGTTTGAGATTCTTCCAAACTCCAAACCAGGACAGGGTGAAATCCACCCACATGACACTGTTATTTGGACTTGGACATCTCCAAGTCTAAAAATGAATAATTCCTGAAGATCTACAATGGTAGCATGTTTTATGTAAAATTATAAGAGCAGTAAAAATAGTTTTCTTTTTAACATAAGTAAATAATTTAAACAAAATTATGAACAAAGAAGGAGAAATTTTGAATAATAAGGGTCATATGGGTTTAAAAAATTTATGTTGAGATGGGTCAGATTATTATACATCATCTCATGGACCAATCACCTCACTTAATACACTAGGAAACTGAAATTTAGAGAGGTCAATCAAGTTCCCTAAAGTCTAGTGGTGGAAGTGAGACAAACCCAAAAATCTATTCCTCTCTGTCACTTATGAACTGGGTTTCCAAAATTTGACTTTATTTCTCTGTATCTTGCTTTATTCTCAGCTAGATAATCAGTTTGTAGTCTTTGCATAGATTGTTAACCCTAACTTGCTATGTAAAGATAATTCCTAAATCAGGTTCTTTTGAGTTTATTGGTGAGACTTCTTTTGCAAAACAATCTTTACCTCTGTTCTCTTTTTTAGGGTGACATTTCCTCTGGTTTTCTACCTCTTTTAATCCTAGTTCCCACTTGTTTTTGATGGTAGTTTTATATAAGATCACTCCATTACCCATCTCCTTCTAATTAACTTCTAGGATGTTTCCCTAAAATGTATTCAGAATGATGTAACAACTTTAATTTCTAATAGTGTCATACTAGTATTCAACTGATATATCTTAAATGTAATCTACTTGCAGAATAACATATAAATATGTGTATGTCATTTTACAATGTATAAAGTGATTTTGTGTGGCATTGTTATGTTTTCTTCAAAATATGTATTTATGTTTACTACTTTATTTGAAAAATACAGCATGTAGAGATGAGAAAATTAAGTACCTATTGAATACCAAGTTGGAGAGCAGGGTCTGGAATTTAGGTCTCTGCTTCAAAATTCCATATTCTTCCTGCTATGCCAAAACTTGTTCAAAAAAATTCCTGGGCTTGGCCCTTTTGTTGCTGGAGAATCAGAATTCATAGAAGCTGAATAAATTCGTGTATGAACTTCTGGTTTTGGGGAGTGAGCAACCCAATCATAATACTGGCCTCCTCCTTCTGATTAGGAACATGACAAGCAGCAGTATATGGTGGTCAACATTAAACAACCTTTTGTCATTGGCAAAGACAGAACACTAGCTAAGCGCCTTGGGAACTTGTTGGGGTCTGACAGGAAAGGAATGAACAGGCATCACACATGGGTAGACAACGATTGGAGAGAAAGTTCCTGAGCAAGTCATTCCTGGCAATGGAATTTTGTAAGGAAGAACTGAAACGGGCCATGCCTCCCACCCCTGGGGATTATCCTTAAGAGAAACATGGCCCTGTTGTGTCTGGAATCTTCTAATCCTCTCCTCCATTCACTCTGAATGGATCTGAATATAAAATAAGCCTTGCTCTTCAAGACAGGAAATCATTCTTAGAATCTGAAGCAATTATATTTTCTAACTAACCCATGACATCTTTAAGATTGAGGAGGAGTGGCCGTGTTGCAGGAGGCACATAGAGGAGTGGAATAGGGTGGCTCACACACTGCACACATCCCCCTTGACATCTGAAAGCTCATGAACTCACCTGAAATATGTAACCACCTCACACAGGACACAATTCAGTGAGTAAGAGGACAGGTTTTCTCTCCAACGACCCCACAAACTCTTTCTGCTCCATTCTGACGTCTAAACTTTGCATGTCCTATTTCTCAAGAAGAGTAAAAACTGCTTTTAATAGGTGTACTCTCATTGAACTGTATCTGCCTCCATGAAAGTGGAAGGGTTTGAGTTTCCCAATGGAACAGCCATGAAAAAGAAACTATGCAGGTGCTTAGGTTGAACAATGAAGTCACAATTCTCATTCTCTACCTTTTTCTCATACTAAAAGATCAAAATAGCATTGCTCCACATCCTTAATAGATAACGCATATAGACAAATCAAAATGATAATATATTTTCATTTCCCTCAGGAAGGTTTTAAGAAATTTGTAGTTAAATCTTAACACTTCCTTGCAATCTCTCAATTAGTGACTGGGCTCCCCCTACTGGAGCTTTGAGGTGTTGTATGCATCCTCTGTCATTTCTACCAATGCTCGTAAATAAAGTCTTTTGATTTTTCTTTTGAATCTTCAAAAACAAAGGACCTCATTAGGGAATTTCAATGCTTTACATTTTCTTCTTCTTCTTCTTCTTCTTCTTCTTCTTCTTCTTTTCTTTGATTTACTGCCTCATTGATCCTTTTATTCTAAGTGTTTTCTGAGCACTGCTATGCTAAACTCAGTAAGAACACATATGGGAAATTTTGCATATCTGAACATGTAATTACGAACAGGACTTTGAGAAATTAAAGGATGTCCCAAGGAGGGACTGTGGAGGCTGCACATGGAGAACAACAATTGAAGTAATTACAAATGTAATTACAAACTAATTACCATATTTAATATAATTACAAATATTTAGCCTGAACAAGAAGCTGAGATTATGACTGTCTTCGCATATCAAAAGGTCTCTCATGCAAAGAAGAGATTAGATTTATTTTGTATTGCTTACAGCAGGATTTCTTGGCCTTGGCACTATTGATATTTTGAGCTGGATAATTCCTTGTTATGGGAGGTTTCCTGTGCATTATAAGCTTATATTCATTATAAGCCAGCATCCCTGAATTTTACCCATTTGATGCAATGGCACCCAGTTGTGAAATCCAAAAATGCCTATAGACATTGCCAGATGGACCCTGGGGGGCAAAATCATCCCAATTGGAAACCACTACTCTGGAATCTAGATTCCAAAAGAATTTCCAAAATAGATATTCAACTGGCAGGACTCTGAACACCGTCTTACCAGTGGCTCCACACTTATATAGTTTATGAGATGAGAGTTGCTATAGATATGTCATACTCAGATCAATTCAAGAAAAAAAAATTTCAAAAACCAGTGTTTGAGTACAAGTGGAATTATGAGGCTTGTATTAACAAATTCCCTTTCTCTGGAAGAATGCAACAGAGGTATGGTAATATCAGTAGGAAAATCTAGAAAAGACTCTGTGCCATGAGTAGGTGCTAAGAGGGGTGATTCCTAAGGTCTCCATAATTGTGGTTCTTTGTCATGATTCTATATGGTTTTGTTATCCAGACCCAGACATTGTGACCACAGAGAACATCATTAGTGACAAACTTGATCAGCGGTTCCCTTGAAGAATTTAGACATGTATGGCCATAATTTAAATTCTATCATTTATTTTTTTGTTCCCATCATCCAAAATGCCTAATCCTTTTTAGAATCTATGATTAAAACCCATCTGCTTTCTTTTCACGTTATCCAAAACAGTGGAGACTATTTTATATCTTTTTCTTTTTTAGCTGTCTCGGAATATATACTGAAATTACAGAGAGAAAGAACAGAACTGCACACACTGACCACCCAATAGCAGATGTTTTGGATCATTGATGTAAGAGTATCTTGGTTACATTGTATTTTAATATCTTCCTGTGCTGCTAATTATAAAATTATTTCAGAATGTTGTCAGATATGCTCACACATCTTCCAATGGAGAAATATCTTTACTTTTTTGGCACTGCCCCGGCCTTTTTATTTTTTAAACTGCATTAATCCCAAAGCTATTTTCAAGAGGTTAGACATTTCCCAGCATTTCCCTCAGTACCCTCACACTCAGGAATATCAGAAAGATACCAACATGTAGGGTCACCTCTGGGCAACGTATTACCTGGATCGTGAGCACAGCTTAAAAAGCTGTTCAGTATCGCCTAAAAATGAGACATTTTACACTGACAATTAGAAGACTGTATGCATGCCAGAATTTTTAAAAATAATTTTAAGCCCCAGAAAGCTTTTAAATAGTTGACTAGACCTATTACTGAGTTATTTAATGCATCAGTTATTAGATCATTTTTTAATTAAAAAGACAACAGAGAGTTCCACTGACTAGAGCTATATTAGCTCCCCAAATTGTTTCTAAGCCTCAAAAATTACTGGTTTAGGTTGGCTTTCCTCAAATGGTCAAAAATGGTCATTCTTAGAAAATATGGATAAAGTCTATATAAGACCATTCATATCTGACTGTTTATTTATATCCTTAAACCACAAGATATAGGTGGAAGCCACTATCCAAAGTGTTAACTCTATTTGTTTATTTAATAAGGAATCACTCATTTCTGAGTTACTTAATACACTAAAAAACTCAAATTAAACTTAATGCTTCATATAATGTTTTCAATGTATAAAACACTGATTGATATTAACATTGATTAATTAACCTTGATTTTCATTTCCCTTCTATCATCAATAAGTTGTATGATTTTAAGATGATATTCTTTCTTCTGGTTTAGCTTATTCACCTTGAAATTACCAGATAGTTCTTATATTTAAATAAAATTATAGAATTTCACATTTAGCTGGCAAAGTAGGAAATAGAACAAAGGGTACTTCTGAAAAATAAGTAGCATAATTACATCTCAGTATTAAAAAATTTTCTATAGTCAACTCACTCATTTAACTCATGTGTTCTTCCATGGCTCAAGATATAGAAGAAACATTTGAAACTTAAGATACAAGTCAAGAAAAAAGTCTTTCACTAGTATTTCAAATCAGCTAATTTGTCATTTGACTTAGATTGTTGGATTACTGTTTTATTTTATTTTTTATTTTTTTTTTGAGACGGAGTTTCACTTTGTCACCCAGGCTGGAGTGCAATGGCTCAATCTTGGCTCACTGCAACCTCCGCCTCCTGAGTTCAAGTGATTCTCCTGCCTCAGCCTCCTGAGTAGCTGGGACTACAGGCACATGCCGCAACGCCCAGCTAATCCATTTTTTTTCAGTAGAGGTGGGGTTTCACTGTGTTAGCCAGGATGATCTCGATTTCCTGACCTTGTGATTCGCCTGCCTTGGCCTCCCAAAGTGCTGGGATTACAGGCGTGAGCCACTGCGCCCAGCTGGATTACTGTTTTAAATGAAGGCTATGCTTGATGGATGCTTCCCACTCTGGCTGGGCTATATATTAATAGCTGGCCTCCCCTCAGTGAATTCAGACCAAATTTCCTAAGACCAAGCAAAACACCCTGCTCCCATTTCCAAAGACTTACTGAGTTAATGTGTTATGTTGTACAAATTAATTTCTATCTGTTCTCACTGCTGTGGTAAAAAACAAATTTTCTCGTAAGAGACAACCCATAGGTTGTCCTAATTTAACAGAATGTAGAATTTTAGATATAGAAATAAAGAAGAGGAATGCGTGTGCGCACACATACACACACACACACACACGCACACCTTTTTCAACACCACTTCTGTATCCATATAAAATGTTTCTGAATGCCTAAGGGAAAAATAAACTCACCCTCTGATAAAAGCAGATAGAAGTTTGAATAAAATGAAGTGACAGCAAGTTCATCAAAATAGATGCAATTGCTATATAACTACTCCAGCTTTATAAAATGCTCAGTTTTTGTGTCTTTACACTTAGCTATGTTTCTTCATAGGTATAGAAAAAAGTTTCTGACTTAGCAAGATTCTATTTATTATTATTATTATTTTGTAAGACGGAGTCTCACACTGTCACCCAGGCTGGAATGCAGTCGCGCCACCTCAGCTCACTGCAACCTCCTTCCAGGCTCAAGGGATTCTCCCACTTCAGCCTCACAAGTAGCTGAGACCATAGACGCACACCACCATGCCCAGCTGTTTTTGTGTTTTTCATAGAAACAGGGTTTCACCATGTTGGCCAGGCTGGTCTCGAACTTCTGAGCTCAAGTGATCTGCCCACCTTGACCTCCCAAAGTGCTGGGATTACAGGCATGAGCCACCATGCCTGGCCACTGCAGGATTCTATATTTTTAAAAAGTGGGTGGGGGCGGGGGGGTGCTCGCCATAGGAAAGATGCTTAAAGTATCCTAACTTAACCTATAGAAGAGCCGCTGGTTCTTCCCACCAAAGCCAAAGCTTAAAATCACCTTCAAAGGTTGAAAGGAAGTGGTATAATAATTACTATTCAGTATGTACTGTGTGCATATACCTAATTTTCACATATTAGCTCATTTAATCTTAACATTTACTTTATGAAATAAGATCAGTTATTAACTCCAATTTACAGATTAGGTACATATAGCTTCAGTCATCTGCCTTTGGTCACACAGTAAAGGTAACACAAAAATCAAAAATTCAAATTAAGTCAGTCCTACTTCAGAATAGTCCTCATTCTTAACCACTAACATTAACAACAAAATAACAAGAATAATCATTAGTACTACTATTAGCCATTATTGACAGTACTTAGTAGAAACTGTGTTGCATTTTTTTCTCATTTAGTCTTCATTTTTTCCTTATGGACTAGGTTAGTACTCCCATTATACAGATTCCGAGAGGTTAACTAAACAGACTGTAAAGAGCAGAGCATAAGTCTAAGCTCTGCCTTTAAACCATTGCCTTGCACTGTTTTATGTGGGTATGAGGAGTGCCATCTTCTGCAGTCAACCAGGAGTTATAAGAAAAGCAAAGGATGTTGGGTAAAGTTCTAACTGGCTAAGAGGTAATCAACCAACAGACTCAGCCTAAACTAGTCAGAGGGAAGAAAAGCTGAAGCTAAGGTATAAATTAGGAAATTTTACGGTTGAGAAAAATTTACGACCACTCAGACGCAAGCAAGACCCTTTTCCAGCCATGCCCCACTTTATGCTCTAAAAGGACCTGGCCAACAGAAGTTGATGCCCTCTCTTCTTGAACATGTTTTGGTTATCTAGGACTTCAAAATTTCCTGCCCCAGTGGCCTAGGGCCCTGGATCCTGGGGAACTCCCCATAATGAGCCGCACCAGTGATGTACACAGTCAAAGGTTAGCAGGGGCAGTGGCTTAAGTGATGTAGGTGGAGCTTGTATATACAAACGTGGGCATCTGTTTTTGTACGAAAAGGAGCTGGAAATGGAAAGATAAAGATGGCAGGCCAGGAGCTGAGGAACAAAGGATGGCTCTCCCTACATTACTAGGTTTCAATACAGAAATATAACTAAGCCAAGAATGCTAAATTTGAGTCTGGAATTCCAGGAAAACATAAAATTATAACTGGCAACAAGGATGGATCATATTCTATGTATACTTTATGTAAACATTTGTGAGTATGATTTGTAAATTCTAAAGACCTATATTCTCTAGGTCAGGCATGGTGGCTCACACCTACAATTCCAACATTTTGGGAGGCCAACACAGGCAGATCACTTGAGATCAGGAGTTCAAGACCAGCCTGGCCAACATGGTGAAACTCCATCTCTACTAACTATACAGAAATTAGCCAGGAGTGGTGGCACATGCCTGTAAACAAAGCTACTTGGGAGGCAGAGACAGCAGAATCATTTGAACCTGGGAGGCAGAGGTTATAGTGAGCAAGATTGTGCCATTGCACTCCAGCCTGGGTGACAGAACAAGCGTTTGTTTCCAAAGAAAAAATAAATAAATAAAGACTTATGTCCTCTAGACCTACATTTGCCCTCTTTCCCTGAGTCCCACAGATGTGAAGGGCAAGCCTGGGCCAGGTCATGTCTTAATGTTTTTTCTCCCACAAGAAGCAAATATGCTCCTATGAGCACACTCCAGGCGTTCAGTTGATATTGGTAAACAAACTTACTGTGTGGCTCCATAAAGAATACTTGCAATAGAGTCTCGTCAAATCATAGGAAATGATGACTTCCTGTACTCCCATTCCTCAGCCCCTGCTGAAGACAAGAGAACAAATCATCTAGTGTTGTGCAGGAGTTGCCATTTACATGACACGTTAGTGTTTCCTTCATTTGAAACAGATGTTTCATCAATTCATTTCAATGTTCATTAGCTTGACACATAAGATTATGGTGTGCTGTCTACATGATGCCAGAACAACCAGATGATTTAATCAAATTCAGCCCAACAAGCAGACAATTTACTTTGAAAGAGAAATTAATTTTGTTTGCTTGCTTATTTTATTGTTGTTTGTTTTTTTAACTATCAATTCTATTAAATTAATAAGCAAATCGGTTTCTTTAACCCTGTTCTCTCTATGTCAGCCAATGCAAATCATGTAACAATGAAAGAAAAAAAAATTCAGGTAAAAATTTAGGCTATTAGTCGGTTAATGTTGGTTCCAGTACTTATCTTCATTAAGCCCGTGAGGAGGTATTTCATATTGTTAAGACATCTGTGTAGGGCTATACCACATAGCATGGGCCAGAAAGTCAAAGCAAATGGATGCACAAAATGCACTGAAATAGACATACATTCTAGGAAGGAGCCTTTAATGGAGGTGGCTAGACTCATCAGGCATAATGACTATGTTCACTTCTCATTCTGACATGCGTACTCTCAAAAAATCCAAAATGCCTTCATGTCACATTCCTACAAACTTCCAGCATTCCTCCTCTTGTAAAACATAGGGAAAGGTTAATAAAGGTCATCTTGTAATAATTACATGAGCCATCATTTGCTGTTCAGCAATCACTCGCCTCAACCCATTTCTTGCTTGGAGGGAAGGGGCAGGTTGCCATGCTGCCGGAGATGTATAAACAGGCTCTGAGACTCAGGATCGGTTGCTTAGAGACTGTAGAAGATTCCCATCACTGACAACCACACAGTAGCATATTAATTAATTGACCATCTAATTGAAACCCATGTGTGAATCCACCTGACTCATTTTCTGTGGGTGGCTACCAGAAGCAGTATAGAGTGATGGGAAGTCACTGAAGTGGTGGCCCCAGCAGCCACAGCAGAAAGTGTCACCTGATTTGAGGAAGGCACATTGGAGAAGTAAGGTACCTTCATTTAATGATAGAAACTACTGGCCACCTGTAATCCCAGCTCTTTGGGAGGCCAAGGCGGGCAGATCGCCATCAACATAGCGAAATCCCATCTTTCTACTAAAAATACAAAAATTAGCCAGGTGTGGTGGCAGTTGCCTGTAGTCTCAGCTACTTGGGAGGCTGAGGCAGGAGAATCACTTGAACCAGGGAGTCAGAGGTTGCAGTGAGCCGAGGTTGCACCACTGCACTCCAGCCTTGTGACAGAGTGAGACTCTGTCCTAAAAAAAAAGATAGAAACTTCTACTCTGGCCGTGAGGAACAAGTTATTTTCCAAGGCAGCCAACAAGCCACTTGGATCATAGTACAAATTTGAAGACTGGATAAAAGGAGTGAATTTTTCCAAGCATTTCCCTTTCCCAAGCAGCATCGTCTCCCAGGGCTGCTTTGTTAGCACACAGTAGATCACAGCTTGTGGTAGGTAAGGCCGCAGCCCATGCTAAACGATTTCATTAGGCACATGCTGACTTAGCCCAGATTGTTCCCTTCAGGTCTTGAATACTACATGGAATTGAATAATCTTCCATCATAATTACTGGAAGCATCAGAAGCAGCTGTTGCCTCCTCCCTATTGCTTGAGCCGGACAGCAAAGAGCCTGAGGGTCCCATTGTCTGACAATGATTCGCTTCATGTCAGTGTGCATGTCTGTGAATTCCACTGCCTGAGCCAGGAGCCATTACTTGTCCACTTGCTGCGAAACACGGTGGCAAAACTTCTATCTACAATAGAGCATAGGAATAGTACTACTGCTAAATATAACAGACTTATGAGCACTAACCTTCACCAAGATATGAATTACAGACTACTACTGTTAGTATTACCCATCAGTTATTTGTCACCAGTATGTGCTAGGCATCACGCTAAGCACTCTGTATACATAGTTTCACTTCATCCTCTGAAAGCATCCCGGAGAATAAAAACATGCCATCATCTGCCAGGGATGGAGGAAAGGTAGAATAGACCCTGTTCTCTGCACAAAGTCTGTGAAAATAAGAAGAAAAGAGAAGACATGGCATCACAGATCCAGAAATTCTAGATCGAAGGAGAATAACTACTGACAATCTATAAACATGTGTGATCAATGTTTATTAAGTGGTAGGCCCTGTACGAGATGCCGGAGACACAGTGGAAGACGGTGACAAGGGCTTTACACTGGAGAATTACAAAAGAGGTGATTTGTAAAGCGTTTGAGGAAGAAGGGGGACAGTGTTTGGCAGAGAGGAGTGAGGAGGATGGAGGGCCAGCCAGGCACTGCTGCGCTCCACAGGAGGTCTCACTGTAGGCATGAACATTTGTTCTGAGGGCATAGAGAAAGGGACTGATAAGGAAGGAAAGGAAAGGTAAGAGAAGTCAGGTTTTCTGAAGACACGCTTTCCCAAGCCCGCATTAGAAGAGAATCAAGAGCCCCCAGCTCTTCAAAGATCTATTCCTACATAATTGCTGTAGAATACAGAAACCAACACTAGGAATGATTTTTAATGTTTTGGAGGACAAATGACAACTGGAGAACTGATAAACAATATATCACTTCTAATTTATTTATTTTTTATTTTTTTTATTGCACTCACTTCTAATTTTTAAAATGCACATGCAAATACTTGTATATATACACAAAAATTTACATAAATTCTCTGATACCTACCCCTGTTCTGAGATCTCTAAGACTAGGCAACTGAGCAGGAACAAAAATGTCCTGTAAGCTTCTCTTAAAAACGTTGAGAACAGCCCAATTACCAGAAAGTATGTAGACACGTGAGAAAAGCCAGCAGCTCCAAAAATCTTAGAATGTGGGCAGCAATGATTGTATAGGGTAGATGATTCAGAAAGTATTGGCTAGTGCCCCCAGGAGAGACTCAGAAATGACCTGCTGACCGAAGAGGAGAAAAGTTTTAGAACAGGCTCTTAAGAGGTATAGCCTGAAGAATGCTCAGAGAAGAGTCCTTATTGGCAAAGGCAACTCTATACACCTTCATCCATGATGTGAGTTCCGATAGAGACAAGTAAGCATGTCAGTTTTTATTTACAAATACCCAAGGAAAAGGTTAAATTGCAAAGCTCTTAATTATCCTCTTAATGCTCTCTGGAGGGAATGTAGGAAGATCCGAAAGAACTGGAGTCACAGAGCCTGGGGGCTGAATCAGCTATATATGTCTCAAAAATGCAACCCCAATATTTCCGTTGTATGATGTTGGCCAGGAGTAAACAAAGACAAAGACAAGACAATTTAGTCCTTCTGACAGCTGGAATGAGATGATTATCCCAGGTTTAATGATGAGAAACTAACCAAGGATATATAGCTAGGAAATGACAGAGCTGGGCAAATCCAAGTCTCCATGTCTCCAGAACTTGTTTCATATTCACCCCACTCTATATAGTCTCTCAGGCAAAGAGGATTCCAGGCAGGAGAAAAATTGCATTGAGAAGGTTGGATAAGAATCTTACATCTTCTCTCCTTGTTCCTTGCTTCCTCTATGGAATAGACACACTGGGGGCATTTTCCTTGATCCAATTCTTCTCTACATTGCCACCAAGTTGCCTTCTGATAATATAAATCATTCCCGCATGCTATTTTCTTTGTCCCTGCTGAATGTGTGTTTTTCTCTTTATAAAGAATGCTTATCACTAATGCAGAAATTCAATTACTGTTTGGATTTATATATTCATTAGCTTGATGCATGGCACACACCATACAGTGCTGCACTCATAATGAAATCACCATATCTGACAGAAGGAGACAGTTTACATGTTCAGGCTAGACATAAACTAAGCTGGCGCAAGCCCAACACTCTTGCATTATTGCTTCCAGCATCTGTACTGATCATATGACCAATTCGTTATGTGTATTTAGTGATCAATAGTGACAAGTATTGTGGCTGCGTGAGTTGAGGCTAGAGAAAGAAAGGCCATTTCTGAGACATCCTTCATATTGGGCAAATGAAGCAGAAATGGTGTTGTCCTGTATTAGGTGAAGAGGGCCCCCAGGGGAAGGTAAGAGCTTCTGCCCACTGAGGCTCTTGCAAAGTAATGTGTTTTACTTCCAAATAACAGGTTGACACAATCATATTATCACAACTTAGGCCTAAAATAAAGAGAAGAATTCTGATTTTGCCTAAGTTGTTTTCATATTTATTCAGGGCCTTGTATACACAACTTCCTTTGCATTTCTCAGGGCATATGGTGTATTTTTTACATGATAGGACTGGCACAAACAGGCCTGGAAATATAATAAGTCATTAACAAGACCATGTAATTAGGTTTCAGACACAGCAGTCTGGAATAGAGGCAGCACCCAGAGTCATTTTTATAGATGTAGTCTATAAGTAGGCAGGAAAGAAACTTTAGAGTCAGATACACCTCAGTTCAAATATCCACTTCACCACTTAACTTGCTGTGAGACTTTGGGCAAGTCACTTAATTTTTCTCTCTTATGAACTGATAATAGTGCCTTGCCTGGATGAAGAGGATAAAGATTAGAGACGGATGTGGAGTTAAGTCCTCAATCATTCATCATGGTGATGATGATTCCACAAAAGCCATTACAGGAAGGTGACATAAATCAGAAGGTTAGGGGATAAGCAAAAAAATGTGAGCCAAAGACCACAAATCAATTAGTAAAAACAAAAACGAATAAACCAACTGCAATTCACAGAGAAGAAGGGAAGTCCGAATTATTCCACTCACTACTCACAGGGTGGCTCCTATTGAAGGAGACTGGCTGCATCTGAAGCCACAGGTGTTCTGTCTCGCTCCCAAGATGTAACCAATGAGTCCTGACCACTCTGATTCCTGAAAACTCACCCTGGTCCTGGTGGTAGCAGTATAGTCTTTCTTCTTCTCTTGAAAACAGAAGCCCTTCATTATGCTGAATTTAGGAAGAGCAAAGAGGCACAACAAGAATATTTCTATTCTCACAGAGAGTTTCTGCTAAGATTCTGAAGATTTAACCATGGTTTTAAATGATGCCTGTTCTACTTGGATTTAATATTTTCTAAAAAATTATTTCTGTGTCAAAATTCTATAAATTATATTCCTATAACTAAGTCAAAAGTCTTCTTCTTCTTCCTATTAAGATCTTGTACAGACCTTGAACTTAATATATCTTCTGTTACATGATAATCTTTATTTGTAATTCTGTTCATCCACAAGACTAAATTCTTTGAGGGCAGAGATAAGATTTTTATTTTTCTAGGACTTAACCTGCTTCCTAAAATAAAATAGGTATTCAATAATGCAATTATTATTACAATAATGGATGCTGTGAACCAATACACAGTGACACTGTAAATGTGGCAATGTATGTCCTAGTTTCCTTTTCAAGCTAAATATCCAAAATCATCTTGGGAAAAGGGCCGCTCCAAACTAAAAATATTAGGATGAGAATTGTTACCGACTTAGTCATTATTATCAAATAAAGCTCTAAGAATTAAAACTGTGCTTGTAGAAAGATAAAAATTGCTGTTTTTATAAGCAGAAGTATATAACACGTTTACAGTTCATATGAATTAGAAATATTCAAACAATCTAGTCATTCCTTCGAAAATGATTTTTTGCAGTTTTCTTTACTAGTTCCACTGATGGGTAATAACTCAATCTCCAGCTAAACTGTACAACACCAATCTTCTTTGAGATTTCACATCACATTTTTAACTAAAGCCAATCACCTTGCAACTATAGATCAATCAACCATAGGATGGATTATTATTAATAATAATCGCTATCACTTACTAGTTAAATATTACATGCACAACTCAACATGAATGATCTCATTTGTTCTTCAAAATTCCCGTCTAAAAGAACAGTACTGATAGCCACTTTTCTAGATGGAGAAACTGAAATGCAAAGGGATTATTTCATTTGTCCCACAGGAAAAACCGTGTGAATGATGCAGCCCAAGTCGTCTGCTATAAATGGTGTAGAGGAGAAAGATTTAAAGGACATGAACGGCAAGGGCTGGTGACTATATCATTTTGTAGAAACTCCCTCAACTGTGTTATTTGACACTATTTCATCATTATGATCTATCTTGGGATTTGCATATTCTATCAGAAATAACTCTGAGAAGGAAGTCTATCAGAAACAACTCTCAGACATGATGCATTTTAATACAAAGCATTGGTACATTAATTAGTTATCATCCATGAGCCTATCAACTCTGAGGGACTAAATTTCAAAATTTCCAAAATTCCAAGAAAGTTCACAAGAGAAATATACCAGAGAGGAGCATAGTATAGAAATGCACAAATCTCCAGATCTTGCAGTGGAGGCAGGGCTATTTAGACAATGGATGTACTTGAAATGAAAAGAAAATTATACTTTGGGACTCCATGTTTGGGTCCCATTCCATGAACACTCTCGTGGAAGCCATGTTTCTCTCTCCTGGATTTTCCCTCTGGAGTCCCCTTCCACAGTCTCTTGTGGAAGCCTGTCTTCCCCTCCTAAATTCCATCTCTCTCTGTTCCCTTCCACTCAGTGTGGCAGCTGCTCTCCTCTCCTGGATTCCACTTTCTGGATTCTCTCATTCAGCGTGAGAGTTAGCTGTTTCTTTCTCTCCTCCTGTTTTTCTCTCTCTCTCTCTCTGTCTAAATAAATCACTTTCTACAAACAAACAACAACAAAAAAAGAAAATTATACTTTATATCTAATCTACCTATTTTTATATTTATGAGCCTCATTGTATCTGAGTTTCTGCCAATCATAGTTCCAAAATCTTAAAGGGATAATCTTTGATACCGAGCAGTTTGTTCTTGCTAAGACTTACGGTGGGTGGACCCGACTGAAGGAATCCTACCTTTTCACAGAAAAGTGACACTGTTGGCACACAGTAAATCTCTGCTGGACACTGTTTGCTTGGTTGTAAAAAGGACTTTTGTTTGATCTATCAACTCTCTTAAGCAGTTCTTCAGGGACTGCCTGGTACCTACAATACCTACAACTAGATGAAGAAAATTGGAGCTAATGGGATCAAACCTGAAAATATGGTTTAATTCACCCAAGCTCTGATAATCCAGTTTTAAAAGTGATGAATGTTACAAAGTGAAAGAAGGAAGAGATAGAAATCTAATCAGCTGCATAGAAAAAGAAGTACTTGTTTGTATTTTTATAACCTTTTGTCCTAACTTGCCCTTATTTTTTATTGTTTTTAAATTTTCATAAGCAACTTGAAGAAAGCGGCAGAGAAAATGATCTGGAGAATCTCTAAATTCTGTTTCTAATTTAAGAGCCCATGTTCAGGCTTAACCTGTTTCATAGTAGAAAATACTCACAGCAAATATTCCTTATCTTTTTAGAGAAGAACTTAAAACCACATTGACAATTGATCCCTCACTTTCTGACTTTCTGAACTTGTAGGCCCTGTTCCCTGCCTTCCTGATATTTTCTTCCAATATTAGACAATTTCTTAAGTTTTATTTACTGTCCGTAATCTCTTATCCACTGACAAAGATAGGATACAGGGAAATTAGAATCTTGAACAAGCAAGTAAAAATGATGCGGAGGCTGCATGTCAAAGTCAGCCCAGAAGGCCATCAATGAGGTATGTGATACCAAAGTCAGTTATTGGCTATCTAAAGGGCAGATGTCAAAGGTTCTAAGGAATGCATAGAAAAATGAAAGGCTGAACCCGAGCAAATGAAGCACAGAAAACGGTAACTCAAGGTGAAGATTTTGGCAATACAAAAAATTTGGCAAATGAGGTATGATTAATAACAATAATAACAGGAAGATACACCATTTGTTAAGTGCCTATTAAGTGTCAGACACTGTTAGGCATTTTAAATAGTTACATGATTTAATCCCTTCATTAGCTCTATGAGAGAATTATTATTCTAACTTTAAAAAGGAGGAAAATGAAACGAGATAGATGAAGAAATTTGTTCAAGGTTATACAAGTCTTAAATGAGAAAGAGAGAAATCAAAACCACTTCTGTCATAGTTAAAGGCCGATTTTTCTTAATAACGTACAAAATTCCTTCATTCTTTTTCCTACCTCTAAATGTAATGTGTCTCCTTTTAAAGATATACCAAGAATATTTTTCAGCGTTACTTTATGTTAAAGGTTCAAATCCCTTCAGCTTAGCTGTACTCTTGTTCCATCTTTCTCAAAACTAACCCTGGCTCATTGACAACTGTTTTATTTTTGTTGTTGGTTGTGCTTTTAGTTCTTAGTTCAGAGGCTAACCCCAAATCCATACTTACATTAGCCAGTGTCATTTGCTCAGAGCAATGGATTATTCCAATTTCTCATTTTCTGGCTCTCTTTAGAATCTCTTTAATGTGTTAATTCTGGACCAGTTCTTCATTATGACAATATGTAAAGATCCGAGCATCTGCCAGCTGTCTGTCAGACGGTTGAACTCTAGTGAATGGTGACAGAGGGGTGGCCAAATATCCCCTGCTTAATTCAGAAGCTCCTGAAGAATTTCACATGGTACAAGCCTGAGATTCAGCTGATCTCTACGTAATGCAAACATTTAATAATAATAATATATAATGACAATAATGTAAAACATTTACCAAATGCTGCAAGTGTATACCATGTTACCATGTGCTCAGCACTGTTCCAAGCATTTTAAATGTTCATCATTTAATCTTCTTAACAACTGTAGAAGCAGGTATTATTATTTGCCCCATTTTACAAGTAAATACACTAAAGCACAGAGAAATTAAGTTACCCAAGTCCACACAGCTGGAAAATAGTAAAGCAGGGAATTTGAGTCTTGACAATCTAATTTCAGAGTTCCTTACTGTTACCTGCACCATGTTCTTTTTGGGAAGATGGGTTTTATTTGTTACCATTTATTTGTACCACGAAAAGATGCCAAGACCCAAAGCTTCAGTAAAAGCAAAAGGTCTCTTATATAAGCCTTGTTTATTCATGATGAAAAAGAAAATAATAGTAACAACTAGATCATATTGAGTTCCTCCTCTGTGCCATTTATGTACATCCATCATGTAATCTTACAGCAATCTTGTGAGATATGTCTTAATATTAACTCCAATTCAAAGAGGAGGAAACTCAGATATCAAGAACACAGTTGATAAAAGACAAAGCCTGCATCACTTACCTACTACCACACTGACGCTGCAACACAAATCACACTAAAACTTACTAGCATAAAACTACCATTTATTTAGCTCACAATAGTCAGATCAATACGTTAGCTTGGTTTGGTTAGGCAATTCCTCTGTTCTTCCTAGGAGTCCTTGTGCATCTGAGGTCAGCTGGGGGTCCAGTATGCAGTTTTGTTGATCTTCACTGGGCTGTTGCATTTCTAGAGCTCAACTAGAACAGCTGAGCTGAATCAGCTCTTTTTTTCCATGGCAGACACAGGATCCCTAGAGAGTGTATAGATATATGCAAAACCTCTTGAGGGCTCTTCTTAGAATTGGCACACCATGCTTTTGCCACTTTCTATGAGTCAAAGCAAGTCACAATGCCAGCTCAGATTTATAGATGGGAAGAGCTGCAAAATCGTATTGTAAATGGTACATCTCCCCAAAGGCATGGATAATTGTGGCCACTTTTGGAGTCAGCTCCACAAAAACAGAATCAATTTCTGACTAACTCCAGAGTCCTTATCGCTATGAAAAACATATATCGCCAATAAAAAAATTCAAGTTTGCATGTCCTTAAATAGTACATTCAGGAAGTACATTTATATATCTATTCTCTCAACATTTTAAAATATTTCACTCCACTTTCTTCTTTCTTGCATGATTTCTGAGAATTTGGATATAATTCTTGTTTTGCTTCTCTATAAGTAAGGTATTTTTTTCTCTGGCTTCATTCAGGATTTTTTTTTTTTATCTTTCATTTTCTGTAGCTTGAATATGATATCCCTAGATGTAGCTTTTTTGACGTTTATCCTGCTTGATGTTCTCTGAGCTTCCTGGATCTGCAGTTTTATGTCTCACATTAATGTGGGAAAATTCTTAGTCATTGTTGCTTCAAATATATCTTGTTTCTTCCTTTCTTCTCATTCTTATTCCCATTACGAGGGTGTTATGCCTTCTGTAGTTGTCCCTCAGTTCTTGAATATCCTGTTTTTTTTATAGTCATTTTACTTCTCGATTTTCAGTTTGCAAAGTTTCCATTAAAACATCTTCATACTCAGACATTCTTTTCTAAGCCATGTCCAATCCACTAATGAGCCCATCAAAGATAATCATTACAGTGTTTTTCATCTCTAGCATTTCTTTTTCATTCTGTCTTAGAATTTCCATCTCTCTACTGATATTACCCATCTGTTCTTTTTTTAATTTGACACATACTGATGATAGTTATGGGGTACATTGTAACGTTTCTATACATGTAACATATAGTAGGCAAATCAGGGTAATTAGCATATCGATTACCACAAGTATTTATCATTTTTGTTTATTTTGGGAACATTCAAAATCTCCTCTTCTAGCTATTCAAAAGTATATAGCAAACTATCCTTAACTATAGTCACTCTACAGTGCTAGAGAACACTAGAATTCACTCCTCCTATCTAGCTGTAATTTTGCATTCTTTAATTGCTTCCTATCCTCCTTTCCCTTACCACCCCCTAGCTTCTAGTAACCACTATTCTACTCTCTACTTCTGAGATTAACTTTTTTTAGCTTCCACGTATGAGTCAGAACAGATTTTTTCACTTAACATAATATCCTCCAGGCTTATCTATGTCACAGCAAATGACAGGATTTCATCCTTTTTCATGGCCGAATAGTATTTCATTATATATCACACTTTTTTTTTTTTATTTTTTAGACATGGGGTCTCACTCTGTAACCGAAGCTGGAATACAGTCACATAATCATAGCTTACTGCAGCCTCAAACATCTGGGCTCATGCTATTCTCCCACATCGGAGTCCAGAATAGCTGGGACTATAGGGTGCACCACTTTGCCCAGCTAATACCACATTTTCTTTACTCATTCATCTATTGATGGACACTTAGGTTGATTCCATTTCTTGGCTATTATGAATAATGCTGTAATAAATATGGGGATATAGATGTCTCTTCAATATCTTGATTTTCTTTCCTTTTGATATATATATATACACACATACAGTAGTGGGGTGCTGAGTCATATGGTAGTTCTAGTTGTAGTTTTTTGAGAAATCTCCATACTGTTTTCCATAGTGATTTTACTAGTTCACATTTTTATCAATAGTATAAGAGTTCCTTTTTCTCTGCATCCTAATCAGCATTTGTTATTTTTTTTCTTTTTAATAGTAGCCATTGTAACTGATGTGAGACTGTATCTCATTATTGTTTTGCTACGCTTCTGTTCTTTCATGCTGTCCACATTTTTCATTAGAGTACTCAACATATTAATCCCAGCGACTTCCCGGTTTGATAATTCCAACATCCCTGTGCTATTATGAGTCTGGTTCTGATGCTTGCTCTGTCTCTTCAAACTGTGTATTTTGTCTTTTGGTATGCCTTGTAATTTTTTGTTGAAAGCTGGATATGAGAGACTATATAAAAAGAAGTCCAGTAAATAGACCAAGGCCTTAAGTGATGTGGTGGTAAGATGAAAGGGGATGGGAAATATTTCATAGTTCTGTGATTAGACATCAGTCTGTCAGTAAGTATGTGCCTTTCGGCTGTGAACTTCATAAATGCTCTCTAATTCCGCTGACACTGCCCCCTTTACATATGACAAGATGGCTAGAGGGGTCTAGAGTTAAGTATTTTTCTCCTCCCAGGTCAGTTAGGCTCTAATGAAATCTTAGTAAGTTAGATTTCTAGTTAAATACCTTTTCTTAAGGACAGGACTTGTTAAGAACAGAAGGTTGTAGTATATTTTGACATGGTTCTTTTTCCACTCCCTCTGCCAAAAACATAAGGAGATGTTCCTCTGATATTTACTGTGAGATCCTGGTAGGCCTCCTAGAGGTAAAACTCTCCAAACTGTGAGGTCTTCCTATTACTTGGATACCAGAAGTTCTTAACTCTCAGGCTTGTCTACACTGAGCCTCTGGCAATACATCAATTACAGTTTAGGTTTTCCTACCCCAGAATTGCTTTACAAGGAGGCTTCTGCTCATAGGTTTCTGCTCTGGTAATTTGCAATTATCTGTATTTGCATGTCTCTCCAATTTGAGGAGCAATGCTTTTGCCTATGACCTCACTTCTCTGACATATCTAAGAAGAGTTTTTGGTTTTTCAATTAGTTTTGACCTTTATTTATTGTTAGGATGGAGTGACAAATTCTAAGCTCCTTACATGTTACACTAGAAACCAGACTTCCCAGATTAGAAACCAGAGGTTATCTTTTCAACAAACGTCAACTAAATTCATGCTATATATAAGTATCTTGTAAGCTGGATTTATCTTTCCATTGGCTTGCTGAAAGACCCAAAGAAAAATGGACAATAAGAGGTAGGGAGATGATGGCAGCTTCAAACATATAAGGTTCTAGTTTTGCGAGAATGAATCTGAAAGTATTTTTCTGTGGACTTTGCTTTCTGGAGAAATCATCTGGCTATAGAGAGGGAGTAAGTAATAAAACTAAAAGAAATTTTCACAAATGGAGAAGTATCCCAGGCCTTTGTCAGGACTAAACTAGTGTATTCAAGAGAAACCCAGAAAAATGGAAATTCCTTGAGGTCTAAACAAAGAAGCAGCCAAATCTTATGGGGGTCCAATTTATTGTACCCTCTCAGTCTCTGTGTATACTAAGCATTGAGTGTTTCACATTTGCTCTTATCATTTAACTTACATTTCATGTTCAGGAAAAGCCACACTGAGACAAGAGACAGCCCCTAATCTTCCAATATTCCTATGGCTTTGGCTGCCTCAACTTGGACCATCCATTGCTCGTGCATCACTCAGAAGTATTTCCTCAGCCTTGATTAAAATGAGAAGTAAGGTAGAAGGACAATTTTGTTTAGTTCATTTCCATTTTGCTCTTTAATATTATTACTATTACTTGTGGTTTTAACAAAGGAAGAATTTTTCAAAAGAGTAGTAAGGCTATGAGAAAACAACCTCTTCAAACTCAAATAATGAAAAAAAGTAACCAGTGAAGGAAGGGCAAAACTCAACATGTCAAGGAAATAGCTTATTCTACATCTAAGTCTGTTTTTCTCTTAAGTTTGTACAAAGCTTACTTTAGCTGATAAATATCTTCATTCAAGGAAAGGAGCATTTGTTTCAGGTAATGTTCTTATTCCTGGAGGGAAAAGAAAGGTAAATTCTGAAGGGAGGGATATCCTGGGGAAATAGTTTGGCATGATATGACATTTTCCTATTCTTGTGTAATATTATAGAGCAATAAATATGGGTGACATGGAACCAAGTAAAGGAAAAGGTTCTTAGAATAATAGTTTGTGAAATCAAAATAGTTCCTCAGAGATCAGCAGGTCCAAATTTCTTATTTTCCTGATGAGATCTGAGACCTGGAGAAGTACATTTTATTGTTCAATGTAACCCACATTGTTAGTAGCAGAATTGAAGCTGGAGTCAAAACTTAAAAACCCTATTTAGTGTCCTTTCTAATAAATTTTACAAGACTTAAAGATTTTTTTCACCAAAGTCGGCCTCTAGTCTATGAACGTCTATCCCTTCTGCTAAGCTACTGTAGATAGGCTAAATCCTTCCCTCTAACAAAGATGATAGGTGAGTTACATGAGCATCACCTAACAAGGTACGTGAGAGAATTCAGGGTATGTGAACTGCAATGGAAAAATATGTCCCTCTTATCTTCACTAACTTGTAAGTGAGAATGAGCATGTATACCAATTACAAGTGGGACAAAAGACACTTGAATTAGTAGTTCCTGTGGTTACTATATAAAACAGATATTTTATATCCTATATAATTTGCATACATTTTAAAACATTATTTCTGTTCATAATTTTGAAATTATATACTTATCAGACATGCTCCTAGATATTAATAATTAATGTCTTCATAAAAAGACACATATATTGCTATTTCATTTTTTAAAATATTTGGTCATTAGTTTCCTTAGTGACTGCATAAAACTTGTTTTATGGCAGGCTTTGAATAGGTAATGGTATCCTATGATTCAGGATACCTAAGAACACTTCTGGGTCTAGTTACATCTGTGCTTTAGAAGGGGCTCAGGGCTCCAGGAGCCAGAGAGAACACTTTAAAATGTATCCACAACTGAGGAATAGACAAAGATGTGATCCCCTGAGAAGAAATCTCTATGAAGAATTAAGAAGTCTGCTCGAATTAGCTAGATTCAGCAACAAGGTATGAAGGTTAGGGTTGAAGGTAGGACTTAAGAATTCAAATCAAGACTGTGCTTGTGAACTCTTCCTGTACATCCCTCTCTGCTACCCATTTTCCTTTCCTTTTAACCTGGGAGACAATGCATCAGTGAAATTGCTAAATCCCTGGGCCCCAAGTAGCTCTGCTGTGAGATACCAGCATAAAAGCGCTCAATCTAAGAGGAAAGTCTAAAGGATTTCCCTACAGTAAAGAGGATGATAGCAGCAATATGAGCTAAAGCCTTGAACAACTCAGAGATGGATAATTCTAAAGAGAATAGAAATTTAAATGAGACTGTAGACCATGGACCATAATTAGCTGAACACCAATTAACAATTCAACAGAAAGAAATCAGCAGCATAAAAAAAATCAGAGCAGATACAATGTGTCACACAATGAAAATTGCACTTTAAGAACACAGAAATTGGTCCCAGACTGTCCAGGTTTGAATTGATTCAGCTCTTTCCAAGATGTGTGATCCTAGGCAGGTTATTCACTTTCCCATGCCTTAATCTCCCTGTCTGTTAATTATAAACAATAACTATACCTACTTCATAGGATTTTGAGAGGACAAAAGGAATTAATTTGAAAATGTGTATGTGATAGTACCAGGTACACTGTAAGCATTCAATAAGTATTTGATATCAGTGGCAACAATCATTCCACACTTATACATAGGAACATTGTGTTCTCCAATATATCGTGGAACTATTTTTAAAGGCACAAACTGCTATTGGCATTAGTAGAATGTTTAGGTTGCATATTTGAGACCCCTTAGACTCCTTAGGGATATTTAAGGGAGGTATTTCCAAGAAATAATTTGACTCCTTACTAATCAGTTTGATGAGGTCTCAACGCAGCAAATTTGAGGTTATTATTTGAAAGTTGAAACATGAAACATAATAGTTTATCCTTCAGAATGATTTGATTATTTTTGAAACTCTACAATCAAGAATAATGGCACTGATGATTTGTCAATTTAAAATAATAATTTTAAAAACTTAGATAATAAAACAATAATGACAATTATTTGTACAATAAGAATATTGAGCAAGTTTCTTAACTTCCTTCCATTTTAAAGCATGGATTTTAGGGCCAAGTGTGGTGGCTCACACTTGTAATCCCAGCATTTTGAGAGGCCAAGGCGGGCAGATCACTGGAGGCCAGGAGTTTGACATCAGCCTGACTAACATGGTGAAACCCCATCTCTACTAAAAAACACAAAAATTAGCTGGGCATGGTAGCACACACCTGTAATCCCAGCTACTTCAGAGGCTGAGGCAGGAGAATCACTTGAACCAGGGAGGAAGAGGTTGTAGTGAGCTGAGGTCATGCCGTTGCACTCCAGCCTGGGCACAACAGCAAAACTCTGTCTTAAAAAAACAAAAAGAGTGGATTTTAGTATTCCAAGTCATGTGTTATATCCAGACAACTCAGGCCTGCAAGAAAACACCTAAGTCTGTGATATGGTTTGGCTGTGTCTCACCAAAATCTCATCTTGTAGTGCCCATAGTCCTCATATGTTGTGAGAGGCACCTGATGGGAAGTAATTGGATTATGTCAGTGGTTTTTCCCATGCTGTTCTCATGATAATGAGTGAGTCTCATGAGATCTGATGGTTTTATAAGCATCTGGCATTTCCCCTGCTTGGACTCACTCACTCCATTCTGCTGCCCTGTGAATAAAGTGCCTGCTTTGCCTTCTGCCATGATTGTAAATTTTCTGAGGCCTCCCTGACAATGCAGAACGATGAATCAATTTAAATCACTTTCTTTAAAAATTACCCAGTCTCTGGTATTTCTTCGTAGCAGGGTGAGAGCAGAATAATACAGTAAATTGGTACCAAGAGTAGTGAGGACTGCTGTAAAGATACCCAAAAATGTGGAAGCGACTTTGGAATTGGAAAATAGGCAGAGGTTGGAACAGTTTGGAGTACTCAGATGAAGGCAGGACGATATGGAAAAATTCGGAATTTCCTAGAGACTTGCCAAATGGTTTTGACCAAGATGCTGATAGTAATATGGACAAGGAAGTCCAGGCTGAGGTGGTCTCAGATGGAGATAAGGAACTTGTTGGGAACTGAAATACAGGTGAATTTTGCTATGCTTTAGCAAAGAGACTGGCAGAATTTTGCCCCTGCCCTAGAGATCTACAGAACTTTGAACTAAGAGAGATGATTTAGGGTATCTGGTAGAAGAAATTTCTAAGCAGCAAAGTGTTCAAGAGGAAGAAGAGTGTGAAGGTTTGAACACTTTGCAGCCTGATGATGTAGTAGAAGAGAAAAACCCATTTTCTAGGGAGAAATTCAAGCCAGCTGCAGAAATTTGCATAAGTAATGAGGAGCCAAATGTTAATCACCAAGACAATGTGTAAAATGTCTCCAGGGATTGTGAGAGACCTACAGGGCAGCCCCTACCATTGCAGGCCTGGAGAACTAGGAGAGAAAAATGGTTTAGTGGGCCCGGCCCAGGATCCCCCTGCTGTTCTGTGCAGCTTCCAGACTTGGTGACCTGTATCCCAGCCACTCCTGTTCCAGCTCTAGCTGTGGATAAAAGGGGTCAATATACAGCTCAGGCCATTGCTTCAGAGGGTACAAGCCCCAAGACTTGTCAGCTTTCCTGTGGTGTTGGGCCTGTTGGCAGACAGAAGTCACAAATTGAGCTTTAGGAACCTCTGCCTAGATTTCAGAGGATACATGGAAATGCCTGGATATCCAGGCAGAAGTTTGCTGCAGGAGCAGAGCCCTAATAAAGGTGTGGGGACCCTGCTAGTGTAGTGCAGATGGTAAATGTGGGATCAGGGTCCCCACACAGTGTCCCCACTGAGGCACTGCCTAGTGGAGCTGTGAAAAGAGGGCCACCATCCTCCAGACCCCAGAATAGTTGATCCATCAACAGCTTGCACTGGGCACCTGGAAAAGCTGCAGACACTAAATGTCAGCCAGTGAAAGCAGCCAGGAGGGGAACCATACCCTGGAAACCCACAGGGGTGGAGCTGCCAAAGGCAATGAAAGCCCATTTCTTGCATCAATGTGACCTAGATGTAAGACATGGAGTCAATGGAGATCATTTCGAAGCCTTAAGATTTGACCACCCTATTGGATTTCAGATTTGTATGGGGCCTGTAGTCCCTTTGTTTTGGCCAATTTCTCCAATTTAGAATTAGAATTAGTGTATTTACCCAATGCTTGTACCCCCATTGTATCTAGGAAGTAACTAACTTGCTTCTGATTTTACAGGCTCATAGGCAGAAGTGACTTGCCTTGTCTCAGATGAGACTTTGGATGTGAACTTTAGTGTTAATGCTGGAATGAGTTGACTTTGGAAGACTGTTGGAAAGGCATGATTGGTTTTGAAATGTGTGAACGTGAGATTTTGGAGGGGGCCAGGGTGGAATGAGATGGTTTGTCTGTGTCCCTACCCAAATCTCATCTTGAATTGTAGTTCCCATAATCTCCATGTGTTATAGGAGAGACCCAGAGGGAAGTAATTGGATTATGGCAGTGGTTTCTCCCATACTGTTCTTGTGATAATGAGTGAATCTCACAAGATCTGATTTTATAAGCATCTGGCAGTTCCCCTGCTTGCACTCATTCACTCCATCTTGCTGTCTTGTGAAGAAGGTGCCTGCTTTGCCTTCTGCCATGATTGTAAGTTTCCTGAGGCCTTCCCAGCAATGCAGAAATGTGAGTCAATTTATAAAGGAAAGAGGTTTCTCTTTCCTTTGTAAATTGCCTAGTCTCAGGTATTTCTTCATAGCAGCATGAGAATGGATTAGTATACTCTGACATATTGTAAGACTCTAATTAGTGCTGTTGAGTAAATGAAGAAAGAGTCTGAGTACTCTGGATAAAAAGGAAGTTTGGGGAATTCACAGACACCTGTAAAGTCAATATTATTTTTCATTTTAATGGCTACTGATGGTCTGGCATAATATGAGCTCTTATAATTATGTTAAAAATGTATACATTTATCTGAGATATAAAGAAAATATTGTTTATTAAGTTACTAATTCTTCATGCTGCAGATGTTATCTATAGCATAGTGCTAGGAATTGGGTTATTATCTCTGGGTTTTTATTCTAATCCTATGCTGTGATGTAACTTTGGTCACAATATTCTGTGGGTCCATTTCTCTAGAAACAATAGCTTACATCCAATTTATATTAGTACATTTTCATGCTGCCAATAAAGACATACCCAAGACTAAGAAGAAAAAGAGGTTTAATTGGACTTAGAGTTCCACATGGCTGGAGAGGCCTCAGAATCATGGAGAAAATGAGGAAGAAACAAAAGTGGAAACCCCTGATAAACCCACCAGATCTTGTGAGACTTATTCACTATCATGAGAATAGAACAGGAAAGACCAGCCCCCATGATTCAATTATCTCTCCTGGGTCCCTCCCACAACATGTGGGAATTCTGAGAGATACAATTCAAGTTGAGATTTAGGCAGGGACACAGGCAAATCATATCACTATATGTAACAGGGGCACATACACTTCTTTTTCCACCCAATTCCCATGGTGACTTTGGTTTTTTCTCTTCCATGCAGGAGTGATATTAGCAAGTCTAAACCAATTGTTACTCACTTCTCAACTTGCTACTCAGAGAAACCCTAGTGTTTACAAATGTCCTGGATTATAAATAGAATGTTTAATCTCCTGGGTTGCTAGAATGCCTGATTGACTGGAATATTGGTGGCTTTTATTTCTAAAATATTTGCGTGATCAAAGTAAAGTTACAACATCTCTGGGAGAATTGCCACTTATTATGTGAGGTCTGCATGGTTCTTCCACCTGTTTTGTGGCACTGTTGTACTACAGCTACCTACACTCTTTTCCACTGGTTCCAGGCTGATAAAAACCCCAACAGGTAGACACTAATGGACCCAGGCATCTTATCTCTCACAACCTCAGAGCCGGAACACTTTTCTTCCTTATTTTCCCTTAGAGATCTGCTATATTTTCTTTTAAGCTCTGAAAAACAAATTCTAATTCCCAGTAAATTATAAAATATTAGGACAATCACATTTTATATTCTCAGTGCCAAAGGTGAGCCATCATCTTTCTAGCCAAAAAAAGCAAAATTACAAGTTTGAATTTTGATAATCTATTTTGCTACAAATGGGATAATATGAAATATTCTAAAAGTAATTCAAGAAAATAATTATTGAAGGCTGGGCATGGTGGCTTATGACTGTAATCCCAGCACTTTGGGAGGCTGAGGTGGGTGGATCACTTGAGGCCAGGAGTTCAAGACCAGCCTGGCCAACGTGATGAAACCCTGTCTCTACTAAAAATACAAAAATTAGCTGGGAATAGTGGTTCATGCCTATAATCTCAGCTACTGGGGAGGCTGAAGCACAAAAATTGCTTGAACCTGGAAGGCAGAGATTATACTGAGCCAAGATCGCACCACCGCACTCCAGCCTGGGTGACAAAATGAAATTCATCTCAAAGAAAATGAAAGAAAAGAAAATATTTTTTGATAACCAGTTCTGTGCTGGATATGATAGAGGCTACAACAAAAGTATCTGACATCCTTGAAGACCTTAGTTTGAGTGATAAAACTAACACAAATAAAATACTCAGCTATTCTTGATTAAGGATAAGTTTATTGGTAGTGATACAAAGCAAAGAGAGACTTATCTGTTGAGTTGGACATAGATCAGTGAGCATAATGGACATAAGTTGTATTAGATCTTTAACTGTATCATCAAATTTGATTCTAGATGAAATGTAGAGAAATAAAAAATTAGAATTAATTCCTCAGTCACCGCATGCACACACACACACACACACACACACACACACACACAGCTGTGTTTCAATAAAACTTATATCATATGTTTCCTTAATTGCACTTCTGACTTTTGATAATCCAATGTATATAGATACCTTAATGTTCTTTATAAGTCTGGTGGTCTGGGAGAATCAGAGTAAGCGTATGTTTATTCAACTATTTTTGGCATGGAGATGCATACCTGATATGATTTGAACCTGTGTCCTCACTCGAATCTCATGTCAAATTGTAATCCCCAATGTTGGAAGTGGGGCCTGGTAGAAGGTGACTGGATCATGGGGGTGGATTTCCTCTGGTTACTGTTTTCATGATAGAGTTCTCATGAGATCTGGCTGTTGAAAAGTGTATAGCACCTCCCTCCTCCCTTCTCTTTCTCCTGCTCTGGTCATGTAAGATGTCCCTGCTTCCCCTTCACCTTCCACCATGATTGAAAGTTTCCTGAGGCCTTCCCAGAAGCCATCATGCTTCCTATACATCCTGCAAAGCCATGAGCCAATTAAACCTCTTTTCTTTATAAACTACCCAGTCTAAGGTATTTCTTTCTAGCAATGAAAGAACAAAATAATACAGAAAATTGGTACCAAGAAGTAGGACATTGCTATAAAGATATGTGAAAATGTGGAAGTGACTTTGGAACTGGGTAATGGGCAGAAGTTGGAAGAGTATAGCGGCTCAGAAGAAGAGAGAAACGAGGGAAAATTTGGAACTTCCCAGAGACTTAAATTATTGTGACCAAAATGCTGATAGTGATGTGAACAATGAAGTCCACATTCAGGAGGTCTCAGATGGAAATGAGAAATTTATTGGGAACTGGAGCAAAGGTCACTTTTGTTCCTTGGCAAAGCAATTGGCAGCACTATGCCCCTGCCCTAAAGATCTATGGAACTTTTAACTTGAGAATGATGATTTAGGGTATCTAGCAGAATAAATAAGCAGCAAAGCATTTGAGATTTAACCTGGCTGTTTATAATAACCTACTTTGTATGTATAAGGAAAGAAATGATCTGGAACTTTAAAAGGGGAGCAGAGCATAAAAGTTTGGAAAAATCTGCAGTCCAGCAATGTGGTAAAAAAAGAAAAACCCATTTTCCAGGGGGAGAATTCAAGCAGGCTGCAGAATTTTGCATAACTGAAAGGAAGGCAATTGGTAATAGCCAAGACAGTGGGAAAAATAACTTGAAGGCCTGTCAGAGACCTTTGAGACAACCCCTCCAATTATAGGCCTCACAGCCTAGGAGGAAAGAATGGTTTCCTGGGCAAGGCTCAGGCACTGCCTTGTACCTCAGTCGGGACACTGCTCCCTCTATCCTAGCTGTTCCAGCTTCAGTGGTGGCTAAAACATTCCCAAATACAGCTCAGGTCGCTGCTTTAGAGGGTGCAAGCCATAAGTCTTGGTGGCTTCCACTTGGTATAAGCCTGAGGGTGCACAGAGTGCAGCGGTTGAGGCTTGGGGGCCTTTGCCTAGATTTCAGAGGATATATGAAAAAGCCTAGATATCTAGGCAAAAACCTGCTGCAGGAGTGGAGCCCTCACAGAGAACCTCTACTAGTGCAATGCAGAGGAGAAATGTGGGGTTTGAGCCCCCACAGATTGTCCCCACTGGGGAACTGCCTAATGGAGCTTTGAGAAGAGGGCCACTGCTCTCCAGACTCCAGAACAGTAGATCCACCAAATAGATTGCACCATGAGCCTGCAAAAAGCCACAGGCATGCAACACCAGCCCTTGAAAGCAGCCTTGGATACACAAGCCCTGCAGAATCACAGGGGTGGAGTTGCCCAAGGCCTTGGAGCCTAACCATTGCATCATTGTGACCTGGATGTGAGACCATGGAGTCAAAGGAGTTTATTTTTGGAGCTTTAAGGTTTAATGACTGCCTTACTGGGTTTGGGACTTGCATGGGGCCTGTAACCCTTTCTTCAAAAGCTCCCTTTTGAAATGGAAGGATTTACCCAGTGCTGGTACCCTTATTGTATCTTGGGAGTAATTAATTTGCTTTTTATTTTACCAACTTATAGGCAGGAGGGACTAGCCTTGTCTCAGATGAGACTTTGGACTGTGAACATTTGAGTTAATGCTGGAATGAATTAAGACTTTGGGGGATTATTGGGAAGGCACAATTGGATTTTGCAATTATGAGAAGGACATGAGATTTTGGAGGGACTGGGGCAGAATGATATGGTTTGGATCTGTGTCCCAGCCCAAATCTCACATCAAATTGTAATCCCCAATGTTGGAGGTGGGGTCTGGTGGCAGGTCATTAGATCATGGGGGCATATTTCCCTCTGGGTACTGTTCTCATGATAGAATTTGCATGAGATCTGATTGTCTAGAAGTGTGTAGCATCTCCCCAGACTCTTCTCCTCCTCCTGATATTGTCAAGTAAGATGTCTCTGCTTCTCCTTAGCCTTCCACCATGATTGAAAGTTTCATAAGGCCTACCCAGAAGCCATAATGCTTCCTGTACAGCATATGGAATGATGAGCCAATTAAATCTCTTTTCTTTATAAATTACTCACTCTCAGGTATTTCTTCACAGTGATGCAAGCACAGACTAATGTAACACCTATATAAATCCATCATTTCCTCACTAGACTCATATCTCCTGAAAGACAAACATGGTTGTATTGCAATCACAACTGTTCATACTGAAAGTATGTTCACAAGAATGCAATAAATAATAATAACCAGTTGGCTAGGTCTAGAGTATGTTACCCTCCATTTTCCTTTCAGAATTCTACATGCTTAATACTTTAAGCACAATATCTTTACTAGCATCCTATAGTAGCAAATAATAGAAACTCTCTGGAATCCTCACTATGTGTTAGGCCCAATAAATTAGGTGCCATTATTATCCCCATTTTATAGATAAGGAAACTGAAGCTTAGACGTTTACCTTACTTGATCATGTACACATCCCTATTAAGTTGCAGAGCCAGCCTTCAGAACAATTCTTGTCTGAACCCAACAGCTGCTCATACTTGCTACTCATTAGGAGAGGGCACTGCCTTTAACATGACTCTCCAGTTTTCATAAGGAGGCCTTGTCCCTAAAAACTACAGTACCAAAATCTTAGAACACAATTGTCTCAGCAAACTAACACTGGCTCTCAAGCTAAGACAAATCTCCACTTAACCACTACAGAAATCATAATAATATTTTGAGTTTCTGTTGCTCTGACTTGTTTGTCTTATTTTTATATTGACTCAGAAATCAGGCCAGGAGATACATGCTGTTTTGTAACCTATTGCTATATAACAAATCACCCAAAATTTGGTGACTTAAAATAAAAACAATGATGTTTTTGTCTCACAACTTTATACTTTGGGCAGAGTTTAGCAGGGTGGGCTCATCTCAATCCCATGAGGCATCAACAGCCCAGCTGGTCTGGAGAATATGTTTCCAAGATGGCTTACTTACATGGCTGTCAAGTTGGTGGGAGTTATCAGCTGGGAGTTCATGTGGGGCTGTTGGCCAGGGTCCACTACCTGGGGATGGTTGGACTTCCTTACAGTATTATGGCTGGGTTTCAAGAGCCAAGTGTTCCAAAAGACCCAGATGGAGGCTGTAAGAGTGCTTATGAACCAGCCTTAGAAGTTATAGAATATTCCTCTGCAGTATTTTATAATCCAGCAAATCTCTAAGGTGAACATAGATTCAAGGGAAAGAGAATCACCATCTTTCAACAGTAGGGTAAGCAAAAAGTCTATGCTCCTTGTTATTCTACCATAGTTGCTATTGATTTTCTTCTAAAGGTTCAATGTCCTAAAAAGTAAAACTATATAAAAAGTAAAATATGAATCATAGAGGAAAGCAGAAATCATAATCATACTACAGCTTACTTGTTTTTTTTGGAAAGTTTAAGAACAGTATCAAAATATACAAGTCTATTTCTAAGTTCAAATAATTTTCAACTGAAGGATGGTGACTAATTCACGGAAGAACCCAGAACTAAGGAGAATTAAAAGTTCCAGGATCTCATCAGACATCACTATAAAACTGATTTTCTACCATTACCAAAATATTTATTGCCTGATTTCCAATTTCTAAATTGTTCCCGTGAAGAACTGTAACCAGAATGATTTTGTTTCTCACCTGCATAATATTTTTCTATTCACTTACAATTCTTTCCAAAACATTAGAGAAAAGTAAAAACCAAAAGAAAAAAATCCAAAAACTGAAGATGCCATTTTAATTGCCTAAACTGAAGAGGCTGAACCAGTTAATCAAAAGATTCTCTGAACTCTTGTTTTCTTACAATTTCAATTAACTCCAGCATAATTACCAAAAATTTTCACCAGACACAAGCAGCATTAGAAGGAATATGTTGTGCCATCACAACAGGGTTATGTGGACACCCTGGGCTGCTAATACCCATCTATTTTGTTACTAACTGTATATGTTTATGAAATGTATCAATAGTCAAAGACCTATTGTGTCTTCTCTTAATAAATAGTGAGATATTAAAGGTGAGACCATTATCTCAGAGATATCTTCTGATGTGGGAAAGAAAAGAATATGTCTTCTTATTCTTTAACTTTACCAAGTCAAGGAACACAAGACTTTTTGCCATGTGGAGCTTATGCAGCTACTAGAAGGATAATTTGCTCTGTGACAGCTTTTTAACAGAAGACAGGAAGCATTTTTCCAAGGGGAAATCAACAAGACCTGTCTAGGAGATCTAAAGTCATCTGAGAGGCATCCCACATGTCTTTCACTCCCTCAAATTATTAGGAGTTAAAAGTCACAGACATTTTTTCACGTTTATTACGGATGTGATTTTTTTTATACAGAAGAACTTTAAAATGTATCTACTGGCAATTATACCAACTAATGGCCAAGGGGGCAGGGGGAACTTGTAACATTTTGCTGCTTATTTCATTTAAAAGTAGAATTAGCAATATATCAAATAATCTATCTAATAGCTAGTTAGTCCAAGCTTTCCTCATTTCAAGAAAATATGATACATGAATTCCAGCAATAAATACAGAAAGAATGGTATTTGCTTGTTTACAGCTTTATCCACCTGCATATTTTCAGGAAATATAGAAAATGGAGAATCATGAATTTACAGTTAGCATGCTGGACCAAGAATATGTATTAAAAAAATTCTAACTGTGGTAAATGGGTCATGGTCTATAACAGACCAAATGTAACAAAAAGAAAGGAAGCGATGAGGAAGCTGTAAATTAATAAAATGGGCACGATTGTGATCTAGTATTAGAAATTGGATTGCTTAAACTATATAAAAAAAATACAAAGAAAGAACTACCAAAAAAGGCAATGGTCATTTGGGGAAGAGGAAGTGCACATGGAGGGTTCCCTGAGGTGACTTACAGAGTGCTATTTCTTCATCTGGTTGGTAATTTAAAGTGTGTTGGCCTTTAATTTTATTAAGTTACATATTTTTAATATGGCTTTTTAAATCATTGTCATGTTACACTTAAAAAGATAAATCATTGTAAATTATATATATATATATATTTAAGTTTATGTATAAGTAACTTGAGTTTTTTAAATTTAGTAATTAAATTTGAACTGAATGATAGATGTTTCATATCAAAAATTCTAAGATGCCATTAGTACAACAAAATTAAAGGGAAATATATGACCTTCAATACTTATTCTAGAGAAGAGAAAAAGTTAAACATTCATGAATTAAATTTCCATATTAAAAAGTTAAAAAATCTCCAAAGAATGAAGTAGAAAAATAGAACAAAATCAGAGATAATTTAAAATTTTTTAAATCATACATTATAGAGAAAAACTAGACTGACAAGACTAAAAGAAAAGCAATAGTGAAAGTTAACAGGGAACCTAATCATACCTATAGCAGATACTGAGATAAAATTAAATTACATACAACTTTATGTAAAAACCCTGAAAACATATACAAAATGGCAAATTCTGAGAAGAAAATACTACATATTAAAATTGATTCACGAATGAATAAAATATTTAAATAATCCCATATACATTAAAGAAATTTAGTTTGCAATTTTAAAAATCTTTTCAAGAAGGAAACTCCAAGCTCACAGATTTTTACATGATAGTTCTACCAAATATTCAAAGATGGTTCTAATTTTATATAAACTCTTTTATTGAAAATAAAATGAACAATGTTCGAATCATTTTATAAACTACATATAGTTTTGACACCAAATCCAATAATACATTAGATGAAATGAAATTTTTAGCCAGTCTCACTCATAAATGTAGATGAATAAATATGAAACTATTAGCAAGTCAAATCGAGCAATGTAAATTAAAAAGTAAAGCATCATGACCACCTTGATTTCATCTGAGAAATGTAAGGTTAATAAATTCTGGGAGTGTTTTCACATATTCTACCACAATAGAAAATTAAAGAAGAAAAATCATGTAATGTTCTCAATATATGTGTAGAACAATTATTAAATAAAACAAACTTCATTTATATCAAGAAAAATTATGAAGGAACTGAAAATTAATTCTGTAGAAAGCAACATAATGATTAAATGTAATAAAAATTCTCTTTTATTGTGAAAAGACAAGAATATTCACTATTACCTTTTTTATGTGCCCTTGCAATGGAGGATTAGACAATGCAAGTAGGGGAAATTAATAGATAAATGATGTAAAGATTTTAAAAGAAGCACATCTTCATTATTCCCAGGTGAAATGTACACACAAATATATGAAACACCTTCAATGTGGGTGTACGTATACGTGTATAAAGAGACTGGAAAGATTTCTTGGCATAAGATTAAAAATTAAAATTCAATTGAATTTCCACATATCTACAAAACAAGTAACCTAATAATAAAGAAACACTAAATTTAACAGCAAGAAAAAAACACAATTATTACCTAGGAATCGATTAGAAATGTATCCTAAGAATCTGTTTACCAGAAAACACCAAATACAGAGTGAAAAGAAAAGTCACACTTCAAAAGAAAATATCTGCAACACATATAATAACTACATTTTAAGAAAAGATTAGTATCAAGAATATGTAAAGAACTACAATTAATCAATAAGAAAACAACTTTAATAGGAAAACAGGCAAAGACATAAACAGTCATTTTCTAGATGAGAGAAATCAAGCATGGCCAATCAATTGTATGAAAAAAAATATAACCTCATCAGCATTTGGAAAAACAGAAAATAAAGCCACAATAATATGCAATTTCAGACTCTCAAGACTGGCAAAAATTGATCAGCCCAATACCAATGCTGTGAAGAATGTGAGGCAACCAAAGCTTTCACACATACTTAGTGAGAACACAAATAATTTGTCAATACACTTAAAGATGCTGATCCTTGAGTTCTCCATTCCTTGTTTTCCTCATCTGAAAAAGGGAGCTAATAATATTTACCTCACAGGGTGGTTTTAAAGATTTAAATGAGATATACATGTGAATTGTTATAATTCTTATGATACACATAAGCCCTTCATAAATGTTAGTTGGTGCTGTTATTAATAGTATTGAATAGACATGTATCTCTTTAGTGTAACATAATCTTCAAAACATGAATGCTAGAGTAAAAGACATAGCTTTCTGAAACTGTAGCCAGACCTAGATGAAAAGAGAGAAGTTTTTTATTGGAGACTAGAGAAACAGAGCCCAGGGATATAGGGAAGCAAGAAGACAAGGTAGTAGCTTTTCCAATGGAGGAGAGTCCAAGCAATGAAAAGTGGGTACAGTCAGAGAAGAGATGTGTGTAACCACCTCTGTGGAAGGGGACCAGCTGAAAAATTTCTCTGAGAGTTTGAAGTATATTGGTTGGTGTACAAGTTGGTGCACACTTTTGCACCAACCTAATATAAAATGGTAAGCCATGAAATAAGGCAACTTAGTGAGTTTACGTTTCTGCAAAGAGGAGAAAAAAATAAACAAGAGAAACAAAGAAAGCAAGCAAGCAAAACCTAGAGAACAAACAGCTCAGGGAGAGGTGTGTCAGATTAAAGAGGACTTCAAATTCTTTGACCTTCCTCCCTCAGTGAGGGAGGGGGTCCATGACCCTTCCCTTGAATCCAGGCTGGCCAGCAAGTGCTTTGAACAACTGCATATGGTGGAAGTGGTGTTTGCCAGTTCCGGGCCTATTCTTTGAAAGAACTGGCAGTTTCTCCTTTCTTCCTATTGGAGCCCCAGTGTGCCAGGAAAAAAAAGTCCAAGCTATTTTGCTGGAGACAAAGGCTATGAGGAGAAGCACCAAGGCATCCAACATGTGTTGAAAAAGCCATCTTGGATGTCCAGCTAGGTCAAACTTGCAGTTGATTCCAGTCCCAGCTCTTCTCTGACCATATTCCATTAGAGATCATAAGCAAGAATCATCCGGCTTAGTCCATCCAACCCACAGAACCATGAAAGGTAATAAATTGTTCTTTAAATCACTAAATTATAGAGTATAGTTTGTTATACAGCAATAGCTAAGCAGAGCAAAGAGATCAGAAGCAAGAATCATCCAGCTTAGTCCATCCAACCCACAGAACCATGAAAGGTAATAAACTGTTCTTTAAATTACTAAATTTTAGAGTATAGTTTGTTATACAGCAATAGCTAAGCAGAGCAAAGTACAGACTGGTAGTGGTTTTACTTACAGTTTTTGACTTGACAATGGTGTGAAGGCTATACAAGCAATTCAGTAGAAAGCATATTTTGAATGCCCATACAACCATTCTGTTTTTCACTTTTAGTATTCAATTTGTGTTAGATAATTTTGCCCAACTCTGGGCTAATGTAAGCGGTCTGAATTAAGGTAGACTAGGCTAAGCTATAATGTTCAGCAGGTTAGGTGTATTAAATGACTAACTTATGATATTTTCAACTGACAGTGGGTTTATTAAGACAAATTCATCATGAATTGAGGCGCATCTGTTTATAGTTAGGAGAAAGAAGATATTCTGTTGAGAGGAAACACAACATGAAGATGCAGTCTAACTTTGCCTAAAGGTAGCACTGAGGTTATCTGGAGCCCTTAACTCTCTTTGAGTTTCCTTCTGACTGCAGGATTCTAGTCTTAGATGCATTGGGTAGATTTCTTTTATTACACAAGGCAGAGAAAGTACCCAACCAACCAGCTGTCCACAAGAGAATGTCCACTAACAGTAAAAGTCTTTTTCCTGGTCTCATGAAAAGTGAGGGGAAAATTATTTGGAGATTTTTTTTTCCTGATATTTCCCTATAAAAGTCTATTGTGCTCCTACAAATACACTCAAAGTCTCAGAATTCAATTTACATAATTAAGGCCGTTCTGCTAATTTTAGGAAAATTACAACTTTGCGAAAAATAACTGTTATATAGTAGTTATGGCAAAGATGTTCTGCTTTGTGTCAGGCACAATGAAATCAGTAGATTTGAAAATTAAGAACAAGCGCCTCTAAGCTCTCAATGTCATTTTAAAAGTGAGAGAGAGCTGTTAAGAAACAGCTTTGCATGTTAATCATAGAACTTGGGAACACTCTGTGTTAAGATATATGATTTCAATCCTTGTTAAAAGAAATATTGAAATAGGGAAATTGATTTTTTTTTCCCAGAAAATTTGCCTGTCACACTCCAAGATAAGTTACTGTTATATGTGTCCATTAAATAAGTATATTATATGAAAAGTCACAGTCTAGAAAAAAAAAGTTCAGACAGAATTGACTTCTTCTAGGATTTATACAATCTCTTAATTCAAGGAATCAAGGTTAACTGAACTGATTCTCTTTCATGTGTAATTCAACCAGTTATGGAATAGATAGCATATAGAGTAGGCACAAGTTATAGCTGCTTTTAGGAAATTGTACTGACCACAACAGACACGGATTCTTGGAAATAATATTTTCATGAAAAGAGTAAATAAATGTACCAATATTATATATGCTAAATGTCTGCTACATTAGCATGCAATATTTAGTAGAGGAAATCAGTGAGTGAGATACTTTTTTAAGTGACTGAAAACAGTTAGTGCAGAGGTTCTCAAACTGTTTCCAAAAATGTCTTTGTCCTACTGAGATGTTTGAGGATGGGGAAAGAGGGAAAGAAAGGCAGAGTAGACACCCCTTCCGTTTCCACACCAATTCTCACCCTATCAATTAGAGCAGCTATGCTTTTGTAAGTTTTCTGTACTGAGGTGATCATAAGATTGCATTTAAAAATTAAAACTAACTCAGAGCCTCAATAAACTGTTTTAGGTTGTATTTCTTCAGAAACTAAACCAAAAGTGATTCCTAGAAAGCAACAGAAGGGGCTGGTCAAAGTCAGAGGATGAAAGGAAGAAAGCCAAGACAACATCATAAGACCTTTTAAAAGCAAAGCTACCAACTTCCATACAGTTTTTCAATGTTCTCTTATTTAAGTATGTCATTTCTAGTGTAAGCATATGGACACAAATAATTGTCTAGGAAGGGCAGTGAAAGTAAGTTAACATTTTGTGCAACTGGGGCTCAGTCTTACTTGGGACCCCTAGGAGATAACAGAGAACACATAACTGCATGATTTCCTTTACAGGGGTAAAGAAGCTGGAATATTTATTCACCAACTGTCTTTCATCATGGATTGAAGGCTGCTCCTAGGGATATTAATTTCTCATAGATTCTGGCTTGCAAGTGTACACAGGCTAAGATTTTACCTTTTTACTTTCAACTCCCTTTGTCCTACCCAAATAAGCATCCACACACATGGCTTCATTTAAAAAAAAAAAAGTCATTACCTAGAACAAATGCTCAATACTCTTAAAGATACAACATTTCACAAGAAAGGATTTTAAGGATTAAAAATCCACCTACTTTTTGTGGTCTCTGTTAAAAAATTAAAAGTGAGCAGAAGAAAATAAAGAAGAAAAGGAATGAATAAATTTAGTGGTTCTCTCCTCCATGGTTTACAATTCCAGTATATCTTTAGAAAATGGAAATATTCTATTTTTTAAAAATTTATTAATAGACACAACCAGTTAGAAATCATTAGGGTCTACACATTTTTGACACTTGGGAATTTGGGGCTACATAGCTAATTAAGCTGTATCATCTCATAATTAAGATAGTTGATATATTATGTAGGCAAATGTTTAGTTTTAAAAGTCTGGTAAATATCTGGGGATTAATCATTGTCTTTTTACTTACTTTTTATTCAAGAGAGCAATTCCATTTGGTTGATTTGATGCTAATTAACAGATTATTTATATTTATACTGAAATGTAGTGTATTTTTCTAAATACACTAGCTACTAAACTGCCTATATAATTGTTTTTTCTTTATATATTTCAGTATTCATAGACATAAGTACATCTTGTGCTGATAATCATACGGGTAGATAAAGTGGTCAATTTCTCCTCAATTAAACACTTACGGAATTCTAACTCACTGTTATAGTTTGGTTGCTTTCCAGAAAACTGTGCCGTAGATATCCTAAGTCTGAAACTTGCCTAAGTACAAGGGCATTTAAACATGTTTCCAAGTTTACTCTCTCATTTATGAGACATATCAAGCTCCCAGTCTGATTAAGAGGGTTAATAAGTTGATATTATTACAGAATCCACTATTCAAGTGGAATGACCTGCGTCAGACTTAGAGGAAAATTGTGCAAACTCTTATCATAGATATTACCATTCAAACTCAACTCTGCTATGTTTCAAATCTTAGAAATTCTCATAGAATTATAAAAGTTCTCAGAATTTTGAATGTGACAGAGAAAGGGATCAAAAAGTCACCAAACTATGTTGCCAAGTAAGGGCATACATACATAAAAAAATGAAATTATCATCGCCATCATCATAAAAAAAGGTCATACACCAATAAAGTAGTAAGGACAATCTCAAAATGAATAATTTCTATCTCATAAAAGGATAATTGAAAGAATTTAGCCAGAACTGATAAGTTTCCAAATGAAAAACTTTGGATGTAGAGGAAACACTTGATTTGATTTCCCATATTATTTTTCCCTTAAATATAGCATTTGTCATTCCTATCAAGTTTTTATGGTACATTTAGGAGTACTAGACTTATTTTATATCATTTATTTGGTTAAGCCACTCTAAGTTGAGTTTGCTGCTAACTTAAACATAATTCCATGTGATATATAATATCCTTTTCACTTGACAGCAATGAATTTTAATTGTATGATATACTTATTTAGAAACATAATTATAAAAACCAAACTGCAATAGAACTGAAAAGACTTATTTTTTTTAATAAAAGTATCTATGTTTCTAACTTCTCTGAACCCTTATTTGCTTCTCCAAGCAAAATGGTGATAATAACAGTACTTCTATATATAAATTTGTGAAGATAATATGATACATGCAAATCATTTAGCATAGTGTTTAAAATGTTCAGCAAGATAGCCTTAATTATTGCTATTATTATTACTAATCACCATTGCTACAAAAGAATGATTATTGGAGACGATTCAGCATTACATAATAATGATTTCTACCCACTTACAAATATCCCTCGATTATAAATGATTAATGCTATCCTGATAAAATGTTTACAAATACTATCTTACTGAAGTATAGACACTTAGCAACCCTTAATCACATAAAATTCACACTTTTCTATTCTTTGACATTTTATCCGACAAGATGCTTAGGCTGACCCAAATTTTAGGATGTCAACAAGAATGTGAAATTGTAGGCAAAATTTTATCTGATGGTTCATTTAGGTGGGGAAAAAGCGTACATGATTGGAGGATTTTAACTCTCAAAAATGAGAATCACTGATCACATCCAACTCTGTGATTTTAAAGTTCAAGAAATGACACAAAAGAAGTGGAGTGATCCGCTCAAGAGTACACACATAGTTAGAGATAAAACTGCAAGTGGATAAAACATCCTTGTTGCTGTTCTTGGTGACCTGGGCAGACCTTCTGGTGACAATACAAACAGGATGGTTGGCAAGTATGGCAGATCCCCACAGAGATGGACCTTGTCAAAGTTTCCAGGCACCACAGGGTTTCAGTGTCCATATCCAGGAGTGGTAAATGCTAGTTCATATTTTGATTCTACCATTCATTTGTTCACTAAATTTCGGCATGTTACTTAACTTTTATGAGTTCTGGTTGCATCATGTGTAATACGGATATAAGGAACTGCTTATAGTCAGGGTTCATTGAGAATTAAATGAGATAAAATATATAAAGAAACTGAAACAATGCCAGGTGAGTAATAAATAGAAGTTATTATTCTGATTGCTTTACCTTATCTTCCTTTTTTTTATAAAGTCCCCTTTGTACTAGCCTGCCCAATTCCTTCATTTCTTTCTATTCTTTCCTCCTATTAACATTTAATTTGGGGATATAATTTAATGAGCCTTTGCATAACAATGTTTATATGACTGCTGACTTCTCCTTAAAGACTTCCATTTAACTCGTGAGTGGAGCCCAAGCCACAGCATGAAGCCTAGTGATTGAACCTCAGCCTCAGCAACTGGATGAGAGAAAAATTCATATCTTTATTTTGCAATGGAAGAGGGGAATTTCTAAGCTTCCCTTCCAGAAATCACACTGGTAAGTGGATACCTTCTCCCACTACTTGTTATGTGATTGTGTACCCAGAGACAAGTGAAAAGAAGCAAAATCATCCCTGGCCAAAGAGCCTTTCCAGGAAGGCAGGAAGCATCTCAGCCAGGTTGATGAAGTCTATGTAATAGCAGATGTGACTGACATACCTGAATTATCCTTAGACTGAATGATTCATTTCCACTGTAAAACAGCAATGCCTTTAGTCAATGCCGAATACTGTAGCTATTTTGTTACTGGAAAATATTACCATTTCAAAGAAATACCAGATGATTTGTCCTCCATATGCTTGACATCCCTGCCCAGTTTATCTGCAAACTGAGATCTGTGCTGGTTTTATAATTCCAGCTATATTTATTTTAAGCCTTTTGGAAGATGAATTTTATCTGCTATTCATAATTCAAATATAACTGCTAGTCTTGGAATAAGAAGTGAAAAACTCATTTTGCCCCTTCCCTGGTGTCTGTGTGTATCTGATATACAGATATTCCTTACCCAGTAATTCAATTAACAATACACAAAAGCCACATGAATTATACAGTGGTCCCTAAAAGTGAATTCACAGATTATCAGCTTCTTTTTACAGAAATCCTTATCACGTATGCAATGTGTTCTTACTTAGGTTAAGCCTTCTCAATTCATGGGGCACAAGGTGGTACAAATGTGGTTTTAGGCCTCTTTACATAGCTTACCTCTTGCTGATGCTTTTTGAATATAAGTAAAGCCTACAGATAAGGGCTAGAGGGAGGAAATAGGACTTGCTAAGAACTCATTCTAGATAAAGTACAAACACAACTAAAGTGCTGTAGTTAGATACAAATACTTATTATGTTTACCCCTTAAGCATTTAGCTGTTTGATTTGCAGTCTATCCAGGATTGATTAGTGTTAGATTTACTCAAGGATAATTTAATTGCCAGCTTCAAATGGCTGGGTTACCTACACTAGTAATACACTAACACTGTCGTCCTCATGAAAAAAAAATGAGGACATCTTCCTCCTCAGGGGAGAAAAGTTCAAAAATTACTGGGAAGAGGAAGACAGAATATTGTCTTCATGTTTTCTACCTTTAAAAGAGAGATTGTGTATTGTACTGCTCTTAGAACTATTAAAATGAATATCTGCTGCTTATTTTTTTTAAATGAATCAAATATATTAGGTATTTTAAATAGTAGGTACATTTGCATAGTGATTCATCAGACAGCTAATATATGTAAGAACTCATTTTCTCATTGAAGCATCATCATGAGCAAAAGGAAAGTATGATATTTTAAATGGTCTTTCATCTAGCAATCTCATAACCAGATATGATAATGGATACTCACAGCTCACAACTCCAAGTCACTGCAAGATACTAATGTCTTTTAAAATTTAAAGGGTAACTAGTACTTTACAAGGTTTAACAAGGAAATGAAAATAACTGGTGGACATTCCCTCAACTTTCATATACTTGACCTCAATCTAGTGAAAACTTCTTGCACCAGAAGAGACATCCCTTTACCCACCTGCTGTGAATGCCTCTCCAAGCCCTCCTAGGTCACTATTTTCCAGAATCAATAGCTCCTTCTCTGTCCATTCCTACGTCTCAACCTACATAAGAATTTTTATTTCCCATGCCCCTTAACTAAAACACTTTACTCTTTTCCTCCTCATTCTTGTTCACTGCCACACTTCAGTGATTTGCTTCTAAATCCAAATGGTTGTGCTGTTTCCTGTCTTGGTGCCCAAGCATGTGCTTCCCTGATCCACTAATGCTTTTCTCAGTAAATGTCACCCTTTCTTGTTTGTTTGTTTTACAGTCAGAGTCTTACTCTGTCTCCCAGGCATAGTTCATAGATCAAAGTAGGCTTGAACTCCTAAGATCAAGCACTTCTCCCTCCATAGCCTCTGAAGTAGCTTGGACTTATAGGAGGGTCCCCCACACCCAGCTTGCCTATTTTATTTATTTATTTATTTATTGATTGATTGATTGATTGATTGATTGATTGTGGTGATGGAAGTCTTGCTATGTTGCCCAGGCTGGTTTGAACTCCTGGCCTCAAGCAATGTTCTGACTCAACAATGTCTGGAAGCATTGGTATTAAAGATGTGGCCACTAGGCCCAGCCAAAGCTCCAGTTAAAGCATCCCCTGTAAAGTTTTCTCTTCTCTACCACACATTTGGCCACTCAGGTTACAAAGGCCCATTCTCCTTTTGCATATTCTTCATTTTGGCATCATGTAGCACATCACAAGTACTGTGGCAGAAACTACTAATTGCCTCGTAATATCAAGATCTCATTTATTTTTATGCCGAAATATAAATTGTGGAACTCAAAAGGAGAGAAGATAATATTATATCCTGAAGTGAATAAATGACAAGAAATAGAAGGAAGGATATATTACAGTAAGCCTGAGGTAAAAAGAGAAAATTCCACATCTTTAAAACAAAAGGTGGGAGAGATATTCCTGGAAGGCTAAGAGAATGAGAAGAGAGTGAAATAAAATATGATTTAGGGATAAATGAAATAATATTATTTTTCATCCTTGGAAGAAAATTAATTATATTAATAAATTCCATGATATTTAACCTTCCTTATATTCCCAGAATATGACCTGCTTCACTTTAGTGGATTTTTCTTTATAAATGTATTCTTTTCAAATGTCACTGAATATAATTTACATCTTTAGGAACTTTTCTTTTGCTGCGGCATCACAAGTGAGATTATTATTTGTTTTGCTCTTTTTGTTAGATTTCCCCTGAAGTATTAGGCTTCTTTCATAGAGTTCATTTAAAAATATTTCTAATGTAAAACAGTTCAAATATTTGTCCTTTAAAGACAATAAATTTGTCTATGAAATTGGGACTGTTATCTCTTTCAGGAGCTTTAAAAATCCCTTTCAATTTCTTTTGAGGTTATTAATTTATTCATATTTTTAACCACTTTTTGAATTCTTGAATCAAGTGTGAGACACTTTATTAGCCTAGAAATTCATGAAATGTATACAGACTTTCCAATTTATTAAGTGTGTGTGTGTGCATGTGTGTGTGTGCGTGTGTGTGTGTGTGTGTGTGTGTGTGTGGATAAATCAGGCATACATTTTTAATCTCTTTTCTATTACAGTTATAGCCCCTGATGATGTTTAATGGGCTATAAACATCTCATTTTTATTTTCTCATTCTTTGTGACTCCTTTCCATTCTGGTCACAATATTAATAATCCTTCAGTCGAGGCATCCTTGTACCAGTCCAGCTTCATCTTTACCTAGAGAACTCTTTTGCCTCCTACAAAGTTTATCTCAATAATCTCTTTATCACATGTTTCTGTGAACACACTAATTAACTAAACTCCTCTTGTAATGCCACATATCACAAATACATGTGACATATTGATTTCATTTCCTTTGAATATATGCACAGCATAGGGATTGCTGGATCATATGGTAGTTCTTTTTCTAATAGAAGCCATTGAGGTTGACCTAGCAGTGGGATGGTCTGGAGCCTGAGTCCACCACAAAGACCTGGAGCCTGAGGCTACAGGACCTAGCCTGGCATGAGGTAAGCACAGAGGTTTGGTCCATAGATATTGGCATGGAGTTTAGGGCTATGGGGATCTACCTGGCACTGGGTTTTACTGGAGTGGGCCTGGTTTTAGTGTCTGAGATAAAGGCCAATGCTCACTTTACTTTTTTTCCCCCACATGAAGGGTCTCCCTCTATGCTGTGTTTTCTGGGGTTGGAGAAGGGGAGACAATGTAAAACAGTCTTTGTATTCTCTTCAACGTATGATTTCTTTTTTCTGTGCTATATCCAGGTGTTCTTGCCTGGTGTCTTTAGCTCTTGTGAAGGTATTTTCACATATGGATAGTTGTTTTCATTAATGCTTCTGCAGGATGAGTACTGGATAATCCTATTTTGCCACCTTGCTCCTCTTCACCCTAAATGTTTTTATTGAATCAATATTATTGTGGCTACCATGCTGTTTTCTTTTTTAAAAATATGTCACCTCAAGCACTTATCATTTCTCTGTGTTGTAAACATTCCAATTATACTCTTTTAGTAATATTTATATGCAGAATAGATTATTATTGACTGTAGTTACCCTGATGTGCTATCAAATACTGGAGCTTACTCATTCTATCTGACTATCTGTTACGTACTTATTAAACATCCCCATTTCCTTCCCCGCACACTTCCCTTCCCAGGCTCTGGTAACCATCATTCTACTCTTTATCTTCATGCATTCAATTGTTTCAATATTTAGCTCCTATAAATAAATGAAAACGTGAACTTTGTCTTTCTGTGGCAGTTTTATTGCACTTAACAAAATGTCCTCCAGTTCCATCCATGTTGTACATTCTGTTTTGTTATTATTGTAAGTAACATTACACATGGAATTACTCTATGTGTAATAAGTCTCTGCTAACATCTGTACTTAATAGCAAAAAGTGATTTCTGTTCAACACAGAAGCTTTGAAAAGCACAGAAAAATCCCACTGTAATAAAACTCCCAAAGTTCAGTTTTGAATCTATCTTCTAAAGATAATTGCATATGAAGTTTTGTTGCATGACTTCTTAGTATTCCCTTCATTCTCTCTCTCCACTTAAGTTGTGTAAAGTTATAAAAACAGTATCAAATTGCATATACATCTAAGCCTGTTTTTTACCATTATATTGTGAATGTGTCAATGTTTTATTTTTAATTTGGTTTTATATCTTTTAGTGAGCATGTCTTACCTGCCTCACCAAATACCCTCAGCCACGAATGTCTCCTGACGCTTCTCTGCTCATCTTCAGCCACTGCTTTGGCAAATGATTCTACAGGAACCAGCAGCTACAAACAGAGTCTCTGGCTCCTCTCACCATTTCCAAACTTGAATGAAGCACACCCAGTACATGGAATCTGGCTTCCCAAGAACCAGGGATAAAATCTAGATATGTGAGGGAGTTAACTTCCTGAGGGATGAACTTTGCTCAGGGGTAAACAGGGGATAGATTAAAACCAAGAGATAAATTCTTTCTCAAGTCTTTTTTTTTTTTTCAGATGATCTGTTTCAAGACAGTTTTCCAATACAACGTGCCTGATGGAAAACAGTGGTTAATACAGCAACAAATCACTTTGCACTTACTTCTCATCTTTTGACTCACTCCTTTTGCCTCATGCTTGCTGTTCTGGATTTTTATCTTGCAATAAGAATTGGTACAATCTTGGCTTACTGCAACCTCCACCCCCTGGGCTCAAATGATCCTCCCACCTCAGACTCCCAAGAAGCTGGAACTACAGGTTTGCAACACCATGTGCAGCTAATTTCCATATTTTCTATAAAGATGTGATTTCACCGTGTTTCCCAGGGTGGTCTCAAATTCCTGGCCTTAAGTGGTCCACTTGCGTCAGCCTCCCAAAGTGATAGGATTACAGGCATGAGCCACTGTGCCCAGCCGGGATCTCTTTTCTATGGACTACAGGCTAGGCATTTGCATAGTATTGTATCATAAGGATATTATAGCTCAGTAATTAATCTCCCATTAATAAACATTCAGGTGTTTTCAAATATTGCTTATTACAGATAATGTTGTTATAACTATCTTTACACTTAAATATTTATGCATATTTCCTATTATTTTCTTAGGATAAATTCATAGATGTTAAATACCTAAAAAATGGCATAAAACTTTTTGAGGAAAAAGAAACTTTTTAGCAAATCACATTGAAGTTCTTTAACTCCAGACTTCATAAGTAAGCAAATAAATTAGTTGGGAATTACTGAATATAAAATTTAAAATAGGAATCTTTTATAGTTAAATGTGTTAAAATTTAGAAACTGTGTAGAATATATAGTCAGTTGTGAGACCAACCTCTCCTCTAGCTACTGACTCTTTAAGAAACAAGCAACAAATTGTAATATTCATAAAAGGCTCCAATATGTTCAGTGAATTTTCTTCATTTTCCAAATAAACCATATCCCATTTGTACAAGGAATGCTTTTTCTCATATTAGGAATTATCTTCTTTTAAGTGCATAGTTTTTGCTTATGTGCTCATTTCACTTATACCTTTTAGCCTTTTTGTAATTCATTCAGAAAACAATAACAAAGAAATTTTGTTTCTTTTAAATAATCATCAAAATGCTACATGCTCCCCTACCTGGCTAATGGGAATATCTGTGTGATATTGCAGTTCATTATTTCTCCATAACTTCTTAGAGGGCACAGAATTGTTACAAGGGTCCAAGAATTTACATTTGTTCTCAGCAATCCACGATAAACTGCATAAATAAAACACATTCGCTACTTGGCTTCATTCTGTTATGTATTTTGTTCAGATTATAGTTCACAAAAGTATCCCTATGGCAGAAGGTATATGAAGTCTGGGGAGTTTACATGAGCATCCCCATATTGGCAAACATGAGAAACTACTATTCTAATCTTACCCCTGTGTCCTGTGTTTGTAAGATTTCAAATTCTACCTGTAACCAACATCCTGAATGTTGTGGCAAGGAGAGAAATTTTTTTGTTAATTTCAAGATATTCATTTTCTCCTTGAATTCAAAATTGAAAAATGCCCATAACCAAAGCATTGTGTTAGTGCATATCTATTGAATAATCCTGTAATCTATCCAGATACGCTGTGTCCCAAATGCACTACCATTTAGTAGATGAAGTTGGGCTCCAAAGTAAAAATGTTTGTGTTCAAATCCTGGCTCCACTTCTGTGTCACCTATGCAAATTTTCTAGAATCTCCTCTTTTATAAAATTGGGATAATAGCTTTATCTATTATACTGGGTTATCATGAGAATTGATTGTGTTAATATAGGTGAGTTAGATGAGTGCTTGGCACATGGTAAGCATACAGTAAAATAAAAAAATATATTAAAAATAAAATTTTAATTACATCATGCTCAATATCATATTGACTACCTATATAACACTTGACTTAAGTTTTGTGACATTGTACCTCCTTCCAGATCTCAAAAGGCTTTCAGGGAAGAAAAAAGAGTGAAAAATAATTTACATTAATTCAATACCTAATATATTCCAAATACCCTGCTATTTCTTATCCAGAGCTCTTCCTAACCTTGTTAATTTTGGATACTCCACATGATATCATTTTATACTTATTAAAATGGACCCACATTCAACATTGTATAATTTGTCACACTTAAAAGATTGAAAGGACTTTTATAACTGTGGTCTCAAAATCACTCTCAATTTCAATTTTCCAGCATTTCAATTTAGAACTTAAGAGAAAAAATATTTTATACCTCAAACATCTTAAAAGGCCCTTGAAAATATTATAGGCTGTAGGCACTGTGCCTGTAGCATCTAATGAATAATTCAGCCCTCTTTCATCTCATATCTTTATCATCAAAATTAAATTTTCTGTTCTGTTGATGAGGAAACTGAGGCTCTGCCAGGTTAGCAAACCTTACAAATGTCATCTTGGAAAAGCATTAAACCTAGAGATAACCAAGATCAGAGCACTTTCCTCTACATCCATGTGGCATCTAGTCGTCCCATGCTTCTCACCTCAAAGTGGGGCAAAGGACCTTGTATGGTCCATTGAAGTAAACACATGTACTTCAGTGTTCTTCTTCCCCTGGAAGGCAGTGCTGAATCAGAAATCTCCAGTTCTAAATCCTTTTTTGGCAGAAATCCCAGATTTCTGGAACTTTCTGGAACTTCATTTAATGTCTTGTCAGGCTGCCCATCAAGAATTAAAGCTCCATGACTTCATGTGGCTGAAGCCCAAAACTCTTCACATTTCATTTTATCTTTAGTTTAAACACCCTTTTGTTTCCCTTCTTATCAGTTAGATGTGTGTTTTATGTCCTGATCTTTAAGTGTTAAACCCCTTTTCCTTCTTGGTGTCTTTTTCTAGTTATTGGTCTGCCTGGCAGTGAGAAATAGCCATGTCCCTTAGTTGTGTGAAACAAATTCTGATATCAGAGTCTGTGGCCTGGAAATCAAAGAGATAAAATACAAGTGATGTGTGATAAGCATCAAAATACACCCACATTTTTGTTCTTTTCCAACTTTTTCTAAAGTATTAAAACTATTTATCTTAGCTCCATAACATGTTTAATCTGAAAATAATATTTATCTTACATGTACAAATAAGGAGCATATATAGGATGATCCATAAATTTATAGATGATGCCTGATTTTAACCATCAGAGACATCAGATAGGTCTAGGCCTACAACAGCCATTAATATTTATTCATTTTATAATGCCAAACACAACTCAAAGTGCTTTGCATGTACTAATTCATTGCATCCTCTCAACAAACCTAGGAAGTCTTATTCCCATGTAACAGAGGAAATTGAGATATAGAGGGATGAAGTAAGCTTTCTGAAGTTGTAATGCAAGTAAGTGGTAGAGTAGAAATTTGAACTCTCGAAGTTCAGCACCAGCATCCACAGCCTTAACCACTAACAAGTAGCACCTGTTCCATCTGGGAGGAGAACATGGAAGGAAGGAAGGACTCATGGTAGAAGAGATGGTGATATAATAATGAAGGTGAAAAAAGAGGAGAAGTATTTCTTCTGCTGCCACCCAAGACTGAGGATCCTATAACAAAACAGCCAGGGATATTTTCCAGAGGATTCAGTGGCTATGAAGGCAGAGGAAGAGATAGAAAAGAAGACTTAGGGGCAAGAAGCCAACGATGGGGTTTGGTGGCATGTGGAGCAGGCAGACCTGAAATTCTTTGTAGAGACGTTGGCATTTTCACAGTTGGTACCATTAGTAATGGCAGCATTAGTCATGTTTAAGTGACTTCCCAAGGAGAGCATATCATATTTGGAGGTCAGGATGAGAAAAGAAGCATCTTATGCCACCCAGAGACCATAGCCGCTAGATGATATGAGCACAATGGAAACTATGACCTGGACAGGAAGTGCCAATGTGAACAGTTTATAGGCTTAAGTCAGTGAGATTTGAATTTTATCTTCTTAAGGAATTGACTTGGAAAAACTCAGAATACTAATAAATAGATTTCATTGTGTCACAAAATTGGGAGCATTAACAGTACAAAATATAAAATGATAACCATAGGCAAAGTATTTAAAAAATAACCAAAATCAAGATTTAGAAATGTTCATGGATTACCCAATATGGTATATCCACTGAAAACCGCTGTTTTAGAACATATAAATTTGGGAAGATGGGTGATTTTTGCTATTTATTTTCCTTCAAGTCTAAGAACTGTTTTGATATGTACTTCTAAGAGTCCTACAAGGAATATAAGACATGAAAGTACGGTTCATAAATGGTATTGAAAAACTGTGAACCATTGTACAAATGCTAAGCTCCATGCTGCAACTTGAAAGCAAAATTAGAAAGGAAAAAAAAAAAAAGAAGAACAAGATCATTCCTGCCTCCCATTGGGTACCTTTGTGGGGCATGAGTAGGAGAAGTAAGATCAGCAACTAGACCTCATTTTTTTAACTGAACATATAGCATAGTTTTTTTTTATTTTCTTACAGGCAGCCTCAATAATAAAGTGAATGATTAGGATTCATAGCCTTACCACAAGAAATTATAGTAGACCTATCCATCAAATCAAGACAGAAAGATCAAGGAAAACAGTACACAGAGCACAACCTCACCAGAATACGCTAGTCTTCTTCTCATTCTTCCTGTTCTCACTTGCCCTACTCCCCAGTCTATTCTCCGTATAACACTTGGAGTAGTCTTTATAAAACACAAGTCCTTTCTGCCACTACCATGGTTAAAGACTTAGTGGCCTAGCATTCTCTTGGGACAGGATTCATTGACTATAGCAAGACCTAAGAAACCCTGCTAAGCCTGTCTTCCTCTCCAGTTTCATTTTAGGCCACTCTTCCTCTCCATCATGAAGCTCCTAACCACATATTTCTCCCACTCTGCTTGCTTGAAACTCATTCCTGAATTCAGGCATTTTAATGTGTGGTTCCCTCTACCAGAATTCTCAGCTGTTAGCTTTACCTTTCTTGCCTGGATAACTCCCTGTCCTTCATGTTTCTGCTTAAGTATAATGTTATCCAGAAGGTATGTAATGACCACTCTCCCAACCCCTATACTTAGTGATATCATCCTCTATTCTGCGTTTTTGTGATTGAATAGCCCATGAATGACTGCTTTGCAATTTGCAACCAGCTTCTTTCTTATGATGTGAAGTGCATCTGTGCCTCACCCAACTCACATCACCTTGGACATCTTTCACCTGAAATTCATAAGTGATTCCTCATATCCATGCCCTTTCAGGACAAAACTTGAGAGTCCTCATGGAAATGTGGATTCATTCTATGTGAGCAGCTGGACATAATCATATGTTCACTGTCTTATGTTGAACACAAGGAGTGAGTCTGTGAGGTGTTTCAATATTACTTGTGTTAATGAATATTATATCACTCTGTTCTCTACCTTATTTTGTGACCATGTCTCCTGGTATCTTTTCCAGGGCCTCCTGCCCTATGTCACTGTGGAACTGCTTCCTCCATGGCTTCATCCTTTAATATCTGTCAGAGGTCCTCTCCCAAATCCCTGGACTTTCTCTCAGCTTTGATCTAAGAATTTGCCTGATCTCCAAAACTCCCTTCAGAAGTGTTTTCCTTTCCCCTTTGTGTCCTCCATTTCTTAATAGACATTTGTCTCAAGTCCCCCCTTCTCCCTCTTCCCAATTTCACATTTCTTGAAGGTCTTTTCATTCTTCTGGTATGAATCTCTTGCCCTATCCCACTTGTACCCCTCCCTCCCTTAGTTTCTCTTGCTGAGCCTTGTTGGGAGGCCACCTGTGCTCAACAGAACTATATGTGTTCTTCTGCATTTCCCAGACTCCCTAGCAGGTGGACCATGGCAATGAGATTAGTTCCAGCTGAGGACTGAGGAGAAGGGGTGCATGCTACTTCTGGGTAAGACAGTGAAGGGCTGATGTGCTCCCTCTCTTGCTCTCTCCTTCTTGCTCTTGGTCTTTTAGTTCCAGATTCAGATCTAGCTATCTTCTCCAGCCCCAGCCCCTGAAACCCAGGAGCCCAAGGATTCCAGATTGCAATAACTGCAAGATGGAGAATGGCAGAACCACATAGGATATTAAAAAATAAATCCACACTGTTAAGTCCATGAAATTTTTGTAGGTTTCTGTTGCATCCAAAATTAATTCCACTGGGCAGGATGAACCTTCTTCTCCTCTTTGACCCTGAAAAACTATGAGAAAGCATTGTTCCTCTGAACTCTCCCTGTCCCATTTTCTCAAAAGGAACCACCTTCCCCTACTCACTTCTTGGTATACCTTCTATTCACCCTAAAGCATTCTCTTTATTTTCTTTTATCTTTAACTTGTACCTTCATTATAGCTGTATAGTTGATGATCTTAGAGGAGAGTCCTTCTCCTATGTTGTCTTGGCCAGATTCTCTAGAAAAAAAAGGAAAGGTCTACATATCTACATGCTAATACTTTATTGGGAGGAGCAGTCTCTGAGCAGCAAGATTAAGGAAAAGGGAAGTGAAGCAGAAAAGTAGGAAATCAATTACAAGGCATCAATTTGCTAATCTGGCCTTCACGAAAAAAATCAAAGCCAGTTTCTCAGTCATGTAAGAAATCTCTAAAGGGGCTCTATGGAACCACTGTGTGCAAACTGAAGGGAGGACATAAAATTCATCTGCTAGGTGGTGTCTGTCTCCTTTCTCTCACTGGTTAGTTTGCCTCATGTTTTCAGACTGTGTAAACTGACTACTCCAGGAAGTCTCAGGGAAAGCCACTTCTCATGCCTCAAAGTTGATTTCTCTTTACATGAGCCCAGAAGCAGGAAAGGCACCATATCTCCTATGGGCCTGATCAGTCCAACTGAGGTACCAAAGCCTACAATGTCTTTGCATGGAAGAGACTGTGCTGGAGCCTGGTTCTCACTGTGGGAGTAGATAAGATAGCTTGCGGTGCCAGGAGATGAGGCAAGAACAGGAGTCATAACAAGGGATCTCTGTCTAATAACTAGTCCAGCACAGGGCTGAGCAGATTTCGGGAGGAAAATAGACTGGGTCTTCCACAAATAGCATAAGCCTTTGTTCATGGTTAATGTGTTAGAATGCTTTTTCAACTACTTATTGGTCTCTAAATGTACAGTATGCAAAAACCTCAGAAAGCTGCAGAGGACTGTTATATGAGCTTCCCTACCCCTTTACAGTGGCAAACCCCTCCCTGGTCACAGAAATCCAAATACCGATGGACAGAAAAATCAAGCTGAAAAATTATAAATGGCCAGTGCAAAAAAATAGGCCACTCTGTAGTCAATCCCTTTCAAATGTGTTTATTCCAGATGTCCATTCATACTTTACTAGAAGCAAAACATAAGTGCCACAAAGGCAGCTGAAAAATCTCTTTTCAAAATCTGTATCCTCAGTGAAAGACAATTCAGCAGTCATTTGCACAAGTACAAAATCTCCAGTGCAAATACAGGATCATTTCAATTACCTCCTAGAATTGGCTAACAGTTATCAACAACTGAAACACGACATTTCATTCAAAACTATCGGGGACCATGAGTGTGGAGGAGCAGGAAAGAACCAGCCAAAGACTCAGGAAGCCCCAGAGACTCAGGAAACTCACAATTATGCCAGCCTCTCCAGCTCCACAGCTGAAATGCCCTTAATGACAGTGTATTTTTAAACATCTCTGCCCGGGCAGCAGAGACAGAGGAAAGGACAAGCAGCCCAAGCAATTCATTCAGCTGCCACTGTGGCCCATGGCACGTGTTTCTCTGCGGACCAGCACTGTGAACTGAGGGAGACATGGGTTTAATGCTCAGACTCCTGATTTAAAAATAGAAGAAAAGGTCTCGGCCCCTGCTGGCCTCTCGCTCTCAGCCAGCAGGATGGTGATTAGCAGTGCTTTCTCTGACCCATTCCTTTTTAATATCCTTACTGGCCATTTTCTATATTAGTGTTTGGAATCTGGCTATGAGATCACATTTGTGTGGAGTCCATGCACTGATGCAAGGTCTGCAGGCTTCGTGAGCCTGAGGCTGTATGGGGTGCATGGTGTGATTTTAACTGTGAAAGGCATCTAGTGACATGAGAGATAGCAGACAGAAGTTGTTATCAGTTTGGGTTTGGCGGTATTCCACTCCAGCTTCGGGAACTCAGATGCATAAGCCGTATGTGTACGTGGGACATGTTCTGATGCCATAAAGGGAAAAAAAAAAAACAACATGCAATTGATCTGTGCCAATGTTGGGCTGAAGAAACAGATGCTTAGGTCTGTGAAGTCTTTCCTCTCCCGAGAGTGATGATCCAAAAATCAACTGAAACTCAAAAAAGGTCACCACTCAATTTCAGGATAAGTTTAGTTGTCAAAAAATAGATAAATATGGTGAAAGAAGCTATACTACTGATATAGTTTGACTGTGTCCGCACCAAAATCTCACCTTGAATTGTAGTTCCCATGATACTGAAGTGTTGTCGGAGGAACTCGATAGGAAGTAATTTAATCACGGGGGCGGTTACCCTCATGTTGTTCTCCTGATAGTGAGTTCTCCTGAGATCTGATGGTTTTATAAGGGACTTTTCCCACTTTTGCTCTGTACTTGTCCTGGCCGCCACATGAAGAAGGACATGTTTGCTTCCACTTCTGTCATGATTGTAAGTTTCCTGCGCACCTTCCACAACCATGCTGAACTGTGAGTCAATGAAACCTCTTTTCTTTATAAATTACTCAGTCTCAGGTATGACTTTATTAGCAGTGTGAGAATGGACTATTACAGTTAAATTGGACAAGTTACTCAATATGTGTGTAACTGAGCTCTCTATAAAATGTGAATAATAACTTGTACCTCATAATATTGTTATTAAAATCAGTGAGTTATTTATTTAGGGCTTTCATATAGAAAATGTCATCTAAGGGTTCAATATAATGAATGAATGAGTGATTGGGTGAATAAATAGAGACTTCACCGTGCCTCTTTTTTATTCTAGCTAGGGAAAATAGATATTTCTATCTTCACTATAACCCTTCAATTCTTCTCACTCTCTAGCTTATTAGCTCATATACTATTTAGGACACTTTGATTTATCTGGAAAATAATCTTTGGATAGCATTTCTGTGTCATGACTTGTGTCTGTAGTGATAGCATGGATAGCCTTTCTATTATAGTCATGACTTGAGTATGTAGTGATCTGCCAGATGCTGTATTCCCCCACATACCTGTCTTTTTCTTTAGGTTGGGTCCACATGACTCCATCCTACATAATCAAACCTAGAGTTTCTGGAAACAGGTATTTCTTTAATAAGTAGGCATAGAGATAGCCCTAACTTCAAAGCAAACTGCAAACTGACATCAGATTGGTAATCTATAAATCATGAAAGAGTGAGTGAACATGTGCTCTGCTCTTAAAACCCAATTATCATGACTAGGATTCTGCTTTCCTTGGAATCAAAATGGCCCCCTTACAGAATTTCGTGGTAACCTACCATCCTCTCATCACCTCTCATCATCATCTCCTAGCCCCACTCCCATCCTAGGTTTTGTTGGTTTCTGCCCTTCAGAATTCATTCCCAAGCATTCCTCTCCAAAGTGAGGCCAGTAGGACAAGACTTCCTACTCTATCTTATCAACTTTTCTCATTTACCAAAACAGCTATTTTTAATGCTTTTACATCAAGGTGGAGTGGTGGTAACTGAAGAAAGGTGTCATTTTTTTTCTTGAAAGAGCCATTTTGGACACTTCTATAGCTTATTGCAAGAGGCCCTCCTCTGTGAAGCAAAATAAATCACTTCTTCCATAGTCTCCATAGCACTTTGCTTACACATTTGTCACTATTTAAATTTCCTGCAGGAACTGGGATTGTGTCTTACTCAGTGTTCTAACACATTGCTTCACACTCAAATCCTTGTTTGATGAATAGTTGTATAGCTAAAGAAAGTCACCTAACACGTTTTCCAAAAAAAAATCATTGTTGTTTCTTCTCTTTAGGTTTGACTTTGCCAGAAACAATAAATCTCTGTGTCTTAAGATCACTGTGTTCATTTTGTTAAACTGTGACAACATATTAATTTAAGAATTCTATTCCCTGGCCAAGCTCACAAAAAGCCATTTTGTTGACAGGCCGTAGAGCAGGGATTTGGAATGAGAAATACCTGGGTTCCCACCCAGCTCCACTATTTACCAGCTCTGTAAATTTGGAGGAGTTATTTCATTCTTTGGCTCTTTGTTTTCTGGTTCTTTAATATGGAAGTAAAAATGACATCAGTTGTCTAGGTATGTGGGGATGATACAAATAGACAACAGAGGTACAGGGTGCATAGTAAACACTAAAAAGTAGCTGCTGGTATTTTATTTAGTAATAGTACTGTCGTTACTGAAGTCTCAAAATTATTAAATATTTTCAAAAATAAGTTTCAAAGACTGGAAGCATTTGAGAACTATTGGAGACACACACACACACACAAACACACACACAGTCATTTCTGCCTTGCTAATGTAAAACTGGTACCATACAGCTGAATCCTAATATTATATATCAAGAACCAAAACTTGACATGCAAAATTCCCTGACAGAATTAATAATTATGATCAAGAAACCATGAACAACCAATTTTAATGATCAGATACGAAATTTATTTCTAGCCACCTGCGGTGAAAAGCTCATCTTCCTCCACATCCTAATCTACTGACACACAGACTCTGGGCTAAAATAAGCTCTTAATGAATAATCTAGCTATGGATATAATTCTTCTGAGCAGAAAATGGAGGATTATAGAACATTTTGGAAAGATTTTTTTTTTCTTTTCCCCACTTCCTTCCCATTCAGATAATTTTCTTTAAATACCGTTTTGATTGTTGCTGCCACCTTAAGGATGTAAAAGGTTGTGCACACAAGAGTAGAAAAAATATTCAATATTGCCCCAAAGAAAATGTACAGGGAAAGGTGTTAGAATATAACAGAAGCACACAAGACTGGTTGATATTTATACTGAAAACTCTGAAAGAAAACCATCTGCTAATGCAGAATTCATTCATTCTAAAGTCTTAGGATAAGGTAACAAAAAATACAACATGTATTTATAACTTTCACAAATGAATCTGCTCTCTTTCTCTCTCTCCCTGTCTCTCTCTCTCACACACACACACACACACACACACACACACACACACACTGCACCCTTTGCACCATAGTCAGTCATGAGTGTTCTAATAATTCTAAGTATTCCACACGAGAATGCAGAAAATAAAAGCACAGCTTTTCTTGGATTCCTAAGGGTTGTCTCAGGTACATTAGGCAGCTCAATCAGTAACTTTGAGACAAAATCTCAGAAATTATGATATGGGCTCATGGTGATGTTCACGAACTAATTAACCTGCTATTCTTCTGATGTGGGACTTCATGGGTTGTATCAGACAGTAGCTCAAAATAACTCAAAGAAAGCAAGATGGGACCCTGGAACTTGAAAAAGACAGTCATAATATGAGCCAAAGTTTGATGGAAGAGAAGGGAGAGGAAGCTGGAAAGGTGCGAGGGTCAAAGACATGAAGAATTATGTGCTCCATTCTGCAGAGTTTGACAGGTCCTGCAGAAGTTAGCAGGCAAGGAGATACTGTAAAAAGAGGGGGGGGAAAGCAATGAAAAGAAGAGGAGGAAGAAAAAGGAAAGGAAAGGAATGATATAAAGTAATTTATTTATGCCTTCACTTATCAAGTATTATTAAGCACCTACTATGTGCCAGGCACTATGCTAGATACAAGGAGACAGTCTCTAATTTAAAGAACCTCAAAATCTTGTAAGAAAGAGAGCCAAGCAAGGAGGGAATTTTTCCAACCAGAGTCTAAGAAAGTTCGCCATGTCTCACCCTGGTTCTTTAGCTTCCTGGTTAAAGTTTTCTATGGGAAAGAACTCTGGTTTGGATTTTGGAAAGGCCTGGGTTTAAAACCTTCTCTCCATCCTTACCTCTTCATTTTGGCCGAGTCTCTCAACTTGTCTGAGCTGTAGTTTTAGCTTCTGTAAAATGGGAATTTGAAAAGCTACCTAGTAGCATTGTCCTGAGGATTGGTCATAATAGAGAAGCAGCTGGCAGACTTCTGGAATAAGTACTGCCTTCATGTGCCCGTGTCCCGAGCAGCCTATGGGAAGGCCCCATCCATACAGCCAACATCCTCACAAGCAGCATTCTGGAACCCACCATCCCACCAGACAGAGAATGCTAGATCAGAGTCAGAAGAGCATCAGGACCAACCCATCAGGTCTTGCAACCTGTTTATCTCAATCCCTCCCAAAAGCATAAACCACTAGGATCACTTATTATATATTACCAGGCTTTCTCCCCCTTTCCTCTTCTGTACATTCCCTAACTTGGCTCAACCTTCCACCCCCTCTTTCCTTTCACACACACTGTGCCCTCTGAAATAGCCCATCTACAATCAGCAAACGTCCTTACACCTACAAACTCTACTACCGCCTTGCTCCCTTCATCTCTGTGCTTGACTTCGCCTATAAAATTTGCTTGCCTTTCATCCCTTTGGTATTCTTTTTTTCTTATTCCTCTCTCTTTTCTGGGGTTAGAAAGGGGTGTGTCTTCTTTTTCCCACAGCTTCTAACAGATCATTTCTCCTGGCTTCCTCTTTGTCTTACAAGTTTCTTTGCTGCTTTCAAGCATCTCATTCAGCTATTTGACTCTCTTCTACTCCAATCTTCCTGAAGTTATCTGCTGACTCTCTCCGTTGTTGAGATATTTTCCTGCTTACACTCTCTCTCTCCATAAACAATCTCAATGACTTCAACAGGTGTGTGGAGGGTCCACCCAGCATTCATCCCTCAATCCTTCCCTTTCTTGTCAGCAGGGGGTCTTTCTTACATTCTCGCAGGACCCCGTCCCACTGCCGTAACTGGTCTTTCATCGTCAGAAACTGTGCAACCTCATACAATTTCAGACATACCTCTTATCGGCCTCAACTTCCTATTTTTTTCAGTTCACTTGCTCAAATGCCCACAGTGCACAGTTCTGTAATCTGATTGATCCTGGTGCATTCTCAAAATCAATCAGCATCTTTCTGTTTCCATTTCCTTTGTTATCCAACTTTAAATATAGTCTTTATCATTAAAATCATTCATTGCAAAGACTCTTCTCCCTTTTCAAAGGTCAGCTCTCAGAAGCAGTCAGAGAGGTTGTGAGCCCTTCTGTTCACAACCCAACCGCTCTGACTGTTTCTGAGAGCACACATCTGGGCTGATGGGTTACACCTCATAAAAAGTGGGTTCTGCTTCTCAAGGAAGCTCCCTTTCCCATTCTGTGACATGACCACTTTTTCTCACTATCATCTCTCTGCCTTCCAGCTGAAATCCCAGCTTCTTTTCTTGCTTTTTTCCAATCTTTTCTCACACTTCACTAGAGAGATCTTTTAAAAATATAAACCAAATAAAATTGTCCTCTTGTTTGAAATACTTCATTGACAATGTTCCATTATACTTGGGATAAAATCCAAACTCATTACTTCTACCTCCCCTCTACCTCTTTATCCTCATACTCCACACTCTCTTATTCAACTCCCATTACTCTACCCGTCTTTCAGTTCCTCAAACACACTAAGTTCTTTGTACTGGGTCTCCGCATGCTGTTCAACCTGTCTGGAGAGCTCCTCCCTGGGGATTTGCAGGGCGACTTACTCTCCCCATGCAAGACTAACTCACAGACCACCATCTCAGGGATTGTTCTAGGCCATCCTCTCTGATGTTGCTGCTCCATCCACTACTAGTCTCACTCCTAGCAATACGATTTTTTTATAGAACTTATCCCCCTCAGCCAAGCACCATATATTTCTTTGTTAACATGTATTTTTTTCAGCCTCCCTTGGAGACTCTGTAAGCTCCATGATGGCAGGGCCACACAGTCTTGTTATAATTGGCAGATAGCAGTTACTTAATATATATTTATTGAGTAAATGAATAAGCGAATGAACGTTGGATGACTGAGAAGAGTAATTCAAAGAGAAACTAAATCAGTTTCACAAATTTGCTGATTTGATTGTTGAAAACAAAGTTTGTTTCTATCTTTTAGAGAGAGATGGTACATAAATATACAGGTGCTTAACTGTTTCCACTGAAGAACCCAGAGTGGGTGTAAATATATACACCTGAGAGGTCATGCCTATAAACAGTTAGATTTTATGTTTTTCGTAACAGTTCTGCAAATGATATTTTCAATTATCCATGTGTAAAACTGCTGATCCAGAAAAAGAGAGCATGGCCATATTGTGGCTTAGAGGTCTCTCTTGCACACTGAAGTAAACTCCAGCCTGAGTGGCACAGATAAGCATGAATTGTACATGCTCACATCTCTTTTTTTAAGGAATTTAACTCATTTTTCTCTGAATCAGTTTCCAATAGATAATAAGTGCCCTGCCCATATTCTCTTTTTGAAAATTCCCTCAAAAACAGTTACATGGCACATAGGATAGTGCAAAATTATTCTAGTCATTTTGTATTATTTTTTCTTAAAGATAATTTTCAAAACTGCTTAAGTTTCAGATCCTGTCGAATCTGAATCCACTATATCTACCTGTCACCTTAAGAAACTGAGGTATGGAGAAGGAGCTGAAGGTAACAGAGCTGAAAGTGGAGCCAAGATTTAAACTGAGGAAGTTTGGATCCATTATGTTATATAATTTTTTGTCCTGCTACAAAACTTGACTCCACTAAAATGACTGATATACATTTTAATGACTTTGAAGTGTTTACATACTTGTTTACCTGACCAGAATCTGAGCTCCATGGGGCAGAATGTACCCTTATTTGCATACCCAACAATTACTTCAATAAAACACAGTAAAATGCTCATTAAAAGTTTGAACAAGGATCCAAGATGGCCAGATAGGAACAGCTCCAGAGTGCAGTTCCCTGCAAGAACAACACAGAGGGTGAGTGCCCACCACATTTCCAAACAAGTTTTCACTGCCCACAGACCAGGAGATTCCAGGGCCAAAAAGTGTCATGAGTTTTCAACACAGCAGTTTCAGCCAGTGACAGGCTGGCGCACAGAAACTCACACAAATCTGGGCAGCTGTTTCAGCTGGTGCCTGGAACCCCTGGAAGACAGAGCCGCCCACTCAACCAAAGGGAGGGAGGCAGAGACAGGGAGCCAGGCAATCTGGCTTGGTGGGTACCACCCCCACAAAACAAGCAATCTGAAAAGATCTGGAGTGAGAGTTTCACAGCAAGTGCAGCTGGACCCAGAATGGCCCAGCACAGTGAGAGGAAGGGCTACCACTACTACCGAGGCAGTTCACGCAGCAGCTGGGCAGAGCCTGTGGCAGCTCAGCAATGCCTCTGCTGGCAGACTGAGACTAGACTACTCCATGCAGGACAGGGCATCTATGAAAAAAGGCAGCAGCACCTCAGGAACTTACAAATAAAGCCAAACTTCCTAGGACAGAGCACCTGGGAAAAGAGGCGGTCATGAGTTCCGCTGCAGTAGACTTAAAGGTACCTGCCCAGCAGCTCTGCACAGAACAACAGAGCTCCCAGCACAGCACTTGAGCTCCTATAAGGGACAGATTGTCTCCTCAAGCAGCTCCCTGACCCCCGTATACCCAAAGAGACACCTCATAAAGGAGAGCTCAGGCCAACATCTGGTGGGTACCCTTCTAGAACAAAGATAACAGAAGAAGAAACTGGGAGCAACCCTTACTGTTCTGCAGCCCCTGCAGGTGATCCCCAGGCAAGCAAGGTCTGAAGTGGAACTCCAGCAGTCCTGCAACAGAGGGGCCTGACTGTGAGAAGGAAAACTAAGAAACAGAAAGAACTAGCTTCAACATCAACAAAACCCACAAAGACCACAGGTAGATAAAGCCACTAAGATGGGAAGAAACCAGCACAAAAGGGATGAAAACACCAAAAATCAGAATGCCTCTCATTCTCCAAAAAAACACAACTCCTCACCAGCTAGGGATCAAAGATGGATGGAGGATGGATCTGATGAATTGACAGAAACAGGCTTCAGAAGCTGCGTAATAACAAACTTCTCAGAGCTAAAAGAACATGTGCTAACCCAATGCAAAGAAACTAGGAACCTACAAAAAGGTTAGATGAGATATTCTCTAGAAGAAACAGCTTAGAGAAGAATATAAATGACTTGATGGAGCTGAAAACACAGCATGAGAACTTCGCAAAGCATACACAAGTTTCAATAGCTGAATTGACCAAGCAGAAGAAAGGATATCAGAGATTGAAGACCAATTCAATGATATAAAATGAGAAGGCAAGAATAGAGAAAAAAGAGTGAAAAGAAATGAACAAAGCCTCCAAGAACTATGGGATTATGTGAAAAGACCTAATCTACATCTGATAGGTGTACCTGAATGTGAAGGAGAGAATGAATCCAAGCTGGAAACACTCTTCAGGATATTATCCAGGAGAACTTCCTCAACCTAGCAAGGCAAGCCACCATTCAAGTCCAGGAAATACAGAGAACACCACAAAGATATTCCTCAAGAAGAACACAAGGCACATAATCGTCAGATTCACCAGGGTTGAAATGAAGGGAAAAATGCTAAGGGCAGCCAGAGAGAAAGGTCAGGTTACCCACAAAGGGAAGACCACCAGACTCACAGCAGATCTCTCTGCAGAAACCCTACAAGCCCGAAGAGAATTGGGGCCAATAGTCAGAAACCTTAAAAAAAGGAACTTTCAACCTAGAATTTCATAGCCAGCCAAACTAAGTTTCATTAGTGAAGTAGAAAGAAAATCCTTTATGGACAAACAATTGCTGAGAGATTTCATGACCACCAGGCCTGCCTTATAAGAGTTCCT
>CAUYQU010074637.1:0-46490 GCA_963574635.1 Cheracebus regulus
AGACAGATCAATGAGATAGAAAATTAACAAGGATATCCAGGACTTGAACTCAGACCTGGAACAAGTAAACTTAACAAATATTTACAGAACTCTCCACCCCAAATCCACAAAACATACATTTTTCTCAGTATCATATTACACCTATTTTAAAAGTGACCACATAATTGGAAGCAAATCATTCCTCAGCAATTGAATAGCATCTCACAGGTTTAAATAAAATATTGGTTGGCTGCTTGTTTGTTATTTTCATCCCCTATTCCTTCCTGTCTCCATTGTTAAGCACAATTATTGGCACAAAAGAGATTTTTAATAGCCATTTTTAGACTGCATTCTAGTCTGGGCAATAGAACAAGAATCCCGTTCTCTCTCCCTCTTTCACTTCCTCTTTCTTTCTCTCTTTCATTCTTTTTTCTTTCTTTCACTCTTTCTTTCTTTCTTCTTTTCTTTTTCTTTCTTTCAAAAAAAAAAGAATATCTAGATGGTCTATAAGCAATTATTCAGTCATCAGTGAGATTATCACATTTTTTTAAACCTAAACCTATGTAATATCACTATACACTCATTAGAAGGTCTAAGATTATAATAATTCACAGAGGTTAAGTATTGATAAGGACATGGAACAACTGGATAATCATATCTTGCTGATGGAAGTGAAATCTGTTCAACTACTTTGAAAAATGTTTTGGTAATACCTACTGAATGTAAAAATACAGCGACCCTATGCCGCAATCATTCTACTTTTGAGTATACACTCAGGAGAAGAATGTGTTTATTTTCTAAATGACTTGCACAAGAATATTTACAGTAGTACTATATATAATAATGAAAATTTTAGTAATAAATCAAATATCCATCAACCATAACATAAATATTAAAATTGTGACACATTCATGTAATTGAATAATAGGCAGCAATAATAAATGAATGAGCTACACAAAACATTATGGTTAGACTGTACATCCTTAATATTAAGTGAAAGAATCCAGACACAAATATAAGACAGACTGTTTGACTTCAGGGATCATAAGTTCTTCAGAAATGGTCATGGTGTAGGAAATCATCATGGTCGTTTGCTTGGTGGAAGGAGTTTTGACTGGGAGGGAAACACTCAAGGAGTCTTCTGGACTTGTGGAATTGTTTTAATGTATTTTGATTCAGGAGGTATTTACATAGGTATATTCATGGTAAAAATTCATTGAGACATACACTTAATATTTGTTCACACTATTGCATGTATGTTATACCCTAATAAAAAGCCCAAAAAAATCTATTGAATTCTCTCTCTCTCTCTCTCTCTTTTTCTCTGTCTCTCTCTCCAGACCGTACTGCTCAAAGAGTGATTTAATTTGACCTAGATTCTATTTTACTTTGGAAAGTATCTCTGGTGATTCTAATCTGCAGCCAATGTTAAGAATCACAGATCTGATGAAATTTTCTCACATTATCTATCACAAGTATAGAAAGTCATAGGTGAATGTCAGCCTTGAGAGTCAAGAGGGTTACCCAAGGAAACATACAACAAATCCAGTGAGTGCCCAAGCTGGCTTGGTCACCACACACATCTTATGTTTCTATTGCACTTCAACCACGACTGCCTTGTATGGTCATTTCCCTCATGTTATCAAGTAAGGACATTCTCATTAAATGCTTTACAGATCCCATCCCATATCCTCACTTCACTTGACAGTACATCTTCCTGAGCCTCTCATTTTGGTTTTAGTAAGTTTACCTCGATATGCTTAAATTTTAAGAGGGACATAATTTGTTTCTAAGCAAAATTAAACTACATTTCATAACACAGAAGTTTTCACTGGTCCAGATTTGATAAGCAGCTGGCTGCAATCCCAGAGACATCTACTTTGGAAAAGCTTTACAAGGACAAACATCTACTGGATTGTCTCTCTCTTGGGGTTTTGTAAGAATTGAAGTGGATCACATACATAAAACTTTTACAACATGATGTCTTAAATAAATAGTAACGATCATGTGAGAATAATTGTAATACTAATAATGATTATAATTCTTTAAAAACATAACCACAATTGTTATCAATTTCAGTAAATTTAACATTAGTACAATGTTCTTCGCTATTACTGTTTGTATGTCAATTTCATCGTTTGACCCAAAGAGTGTGCTTTAGAGCATTATTTCTCCTCCAGAACAGAATCCAGTCCACAGTCATGTATTGCATTTAGATGTCATGACTTTTTAGCACCTTCTAACCTGAAACATGTCTACAGCCAGTTTTTGTTGCTGCTGTTTATAATATCAGCATTTTTCCTTTGCTAATAAACTGTTACTCACCATGTGTTTGTCTGATGTTTGCCCATGGTTTGATTAGGATATGCATTCTGTGTCAGAATATTACATAGGTGAAGTTAGGTTTTTCTTGAGGTATCACATCTAGAGGCACATGATGTCCACAGTGCTTTCATTGATAATGTACATTTGGGTTACTCCACCATAGTATTGTCTGGCATTTTTGCTATGTAATTATTACTACTTTTCTTCATCACAAGTAATAAACACTTGGTTGGGAGACCCCTTAAGATGATGCAAATACTCTTGTTCTCATCAGAATTTTCTCATAAGTTTACTATCCTTTGATAATTTTTGCCTAATCTAATCTTTAGTATGAAGGTTTCAAAATGATGACTTTCTGATTCTCATACTCTTTACATGTTTATTCACAGGCGCTTGGCATTCTATTGTAAGCAAAAGCTTTCCCTTCTCCCTCACTTTATCTAGTTAGTCATACGTATAAGTCTGTTCTCACACCGTTATGAAGATACTCCCTGAGACTGGGTAATATATAAACTAAAGAAGTTTAATCAACTCAGAGTTCTCCATGGCTGGGGAAGCCTCAGGAAACTTACAATCATGGCAGAAAACCAAGGGAAAGCAAGGCATATCTTACATGACAACAGGAGAGAGAGAAAAGAGGGAAATGTCAGACACTTACTGAGCAACAATATTTCGTGAGAACTCACTCACTAGCATGAGAACATCAAGGGGGAGATCCGCCCCCATGATCCAACCACCTCACACCGGGTCCCTCCCTTGACACATGGGGATTGCAATTAGAGATAAGATGTGGTGGGGACACAGGGCTAAGGCATATTGCCATGTTACCATACAAACTCATAAGTTACTGCTTTTCCAATGCATACTTCTTTTGATGATCAAGTTGTCACTTCAAACTGGCTCCTTAGTCATTGTAACATGCCCTCATATATTTTTTCTTAGTATTTCTTAATTTTTATCCCCAAAACATGTTCCAGGCTCACTTTTAATCTACCCTTCCCTGGAATCAGCTGTTTATTTGAGTTTTTTGTCCATTTAGAGGTGTCATGATTTTTTGAAGTTGACACCACAAAAGGCAACAATCATCCATCCACAAAAACGAATATTTGTGAGGTAAATTGCAGATGTGTTAACATCCTCATAGCATGAACCCTCTGTGTTAACCAAGTTGATCCCTTGGTATCCCATGTATATCACATCAGATCCTGCCTCTCTGCCATTGATCATGCTGTTCTCACCATCTGTGATGCCTTCTCCACATAGGCAGGAATGCTATGTGAGTATTTCTTGTTCTTTAATGCTGTTCATCCTAACCAAACTCTTTCCACTGACTGCTGTGGAAGGCTATGGAGATCTCTTTATTTGACTGCTTGCTTTGAATTGTACTGGTTGGCACCATATTTGGTCTGTACCTATTTGGGTAAAACTAGCAGATACTTCTCAGACTAGCCTAGCAAATGAAGAGACATCCTGGAAGATCCCAAGCGTATCTCCTTGAACCCAAGGGTTGGTCTTTCACGGACCTAATGAACTTCAAGAAGGATCTGGAAGTCCTGGGAACCCAAGCTGCTACTCTATCCACCTCAATTTCCCTCTTGATCCTCCTATTTTCCTATGAGCATTTTCTTTATACTATATTTATGGAGAGGTTTTGTGAGCTACTCCATTGTACATATTTCAGTTAGGACTCATTCACTTCTTGCAAATTTTTTCAGTTTACATGATCAAGCTCCTAGGCTATGCATTTCTTGCATAATCTTTCAGTTCAAATGTTTAAAGCTCCCAGAAACTACAGTTTTGAAGAGAGAGATCTTATTGGCTCAGTTTGATTCAGTTGTAATCTTGAGCCAATCAGTTTGGCCCAATGAGTGTGCTTTTGTGGGTGGTATTAGAGAGATTCCAGGCCTTAGAAATGGAGTGGAGGGTAGCATGGGCTGTGTGGACAATCAACAAAGAAGTCTACTTTAGCATTTGATAAAATACTGTGTATTAGTCTGTTTTCATGGTGCTTACAAAAGAAAGAGGTTTAATGGACTCACAGTTTCATGTGGCTGGGAGGCCTTACAATCATGGAGTAAGGCAAAAGACATGTGTCACATGGTGGCAGATAAAAGAAGAGAATGAAAGCCAAGAGAAAGGGGTTTCCCTTTATGAAACCATTCCATCTCAGGAGACTTATTCACTACCACAAGAACAATATGGGAGAAACTTCCCCTGTGATCAATTATCTCCCACTGGGTCCCTACTACAACATGAGGAATTTATGGAAGCTACAACTCAAGATGAGATCTGGGTGGGGACACAGCCAAACCATATCATTCTATCCCGATTCCTCCCAAATTTCATGTCCTCACATTAAAAAACCGATCATGACCTCCTAACAGTTCCCCCAAAGTCTGGACTCATTTATCTCTGTGCATTAAGTCAAAAGTCCACTGTCCAAAGTCTCAACTGAGACAAGGCAAGTCCCTTTACCCTATGAGCCTATAAAATCAAAAGGAACTTAGTTACTTCCTAGATTAAATGGATGTACAAGTATTAGGTAAATATAGACATTTCAAAAGGGAGAAATTGGCAAAAACAATGGAGTTACAAGCCCCATGCAAGTCTGAAATCCAGCAGAGCAGTCAAATCTTAAAGCTCCAAAATGATCTCCTGTGACTCTATGTCTCACATGTGTAATTGTGTAAAGTACAGTAATTGTGTCTTCTAATTGTGTAAAGTATAGTAACTATACTTTATAGTCACATTGATGCAAGAGGTGGGTTCCCATGGTCTTGGGCAGCTCTGCCCCTATGGCTTTGCAAGCTATAGCCACCCACCTGGCTGCTTTCATGGGCTGGCATTGAATGTCTGTGGCTTTTCCAGGTGCATAGTGCAAGTTGTCAGTGGATCTGCCATTCTGAGGTCTAGAAGACAGTGGCACTCTTCTCACAACTCCACTAGGTGGTACCCCAGTAGGGCCACTGTGTGGTGGCTCCTATCCCATATTTCCCTTCTGCACTGCCCTAGCAGAGGTTCTCCATGAGGCTCCCACCTTGGCAGCAAACTTCTCCCTGGGCATCCAGGCATTTCCATAAATCCTCTGAAATCTATGTGGAGCTTCCTGAACCTCAGTTCTTGACTTCTGTGCACCTGCAGGCTCAATACCACATGGAGGCTGTCAAGGCTGGGGGCTTCCACCCTCTGAAGCAAAAACGCAAGCTGTGCCTTGGCCCCTTTTAGTCATGGCGAGAACAGTTGAGACATAGGGCCACAAGTCCCCATCGCAGAAGGACACTGGGCCTGGCCCCCTAAACCATTTTTTCCTCCTAAGCCTTGGGGACTATAATGGGAGGGATTGCCTCAAAGGTCTCTGACATGCCCTGGAGACACTTTCCCATTGATTTGATGATGAACATTTGGCTCCTTGTTACTTATGAAAATTTCTGCCCAAGGCTTGATTTTCTCCTCAGAAAATGGGGTTTTGTTTTCTATCACATTGTCAGGCTGTAAATTTTCTGAACTTTTATAATCTGTTTCCCTTTCAAAACTGAATGCCTTTAGCAGCACCCAAGTTAACTCTTGAATGCTTTGCCACTTAGAGATTTCTTCCACCTGATACCCTAAATCATCTCTCATGTTCAAAGTTCCACAAATCTCTAGGGCAGGGGCAAAATGTCAACAGTCTCCTTGCTAAAACATAACAAGAATCACCTTTGCTCCAGTTCCCAACAAGTTCCTCATTTCCATCTGAGACCACCTTAGCCTGGATTTTATTGTCCATATCAGTGTCGGCATTTTGTTGAAAGCCGTTCAACAAGTCTCTAGGGAGTTCCAAACTTTCCCACATTTTCCTATTTCTTTCTGAGCCCTCCAAACTGTTTCAACCTCTGCCTGCTACCCAGTTCCAAAGTTGGTTCCATATTTTGGGGTATCTTTTCAGCAGTGTCCCACTCTACTGGTACCAATTTACTGTATTAGTCCACTTTTATGCTGCTGATAAAGACATACCCTGAGGACTGGACAATTTACAAAAGAAAGAGGTTTAATGGACTCACAGTTCCATGTGGCTAGGGAGGTCTCACAATCATGGCAGAAGGAGAAAGGCATGTCTCTCATGGCAGCAGATGAAAGAAGCAAAAGAAGAAAATGAGAGCCAAGTGAAAGGGGTTTCCCTGTATAGAACCATCATATCTCATGTGATTTATTCAGTACCATGAGAACATTATGGGGGAACCACCCTGATGATTCAATTATCTCCCAGTGGGTCCTTCCCACAATAGGAGAGAATTATAGGAGCTACAATTCAAGATGAGATTTGGGTGGGGACACAGCCAAACCATGTCACCCTGCTTGAATCAGTCTTCTAATTGTGCAAAGTATAATAACTAATATTGTCTTTGCAACAAAGTCATAAATTGTCCCATGGGATGGGCATTCTCTTTTATTTTTTTCCTTCCCCTTACATTTGATAATCACATTTATTAGATTGATTTTTCTATCAACAGATTGGGTCCAGGAGCAGGAATAAGGTAGACGACACCTTGGTATCCTAGTAAGTAAGAGGATATGTGGCCAGGTGTGCGAATTTCTACAGCATGGCGATGTTGCTGAATGAAAAAAAGAGCCCCCACCCCTGGAATAATCTAACTTGATGAGAATAAACTGGGATAGAGTGAGCAGGAGCTGGACTAATTACTTCACCATGAGTGAGGGAAAAAAATACTCACAAAATTAACACAGGAAAGAGAGACCATTTCACCTCTGTGGTCAAGTAGTAAAGTGTCATAATAAAGTTTTCCAAATGGTTCTCAGATAAGAGAGAACCAGCTGGTGGGTGTGCATGCCATGGCCTCAGCATCTTCAGAAAGGTTCATCATAGGAAACTGAGCTGCTGGAATGAGGCTTTGGCCACAAGCTCTCCTTTCTAGGTCAGTTTCTATTTTCCCAGTGAAACCTCACTCCCTGTTACAGAAGAATACTGTTCCAGGTGCATAAAAGCTTACCCTGACAAAGAGTTAAGAAAGTTAAGTTATGTCTTAGTACGAATAATGGCTGGAACCAGGGTTATTTGCCATTTTAAATTTGTATGAAGATTATGAGGTCTTGTTTTGTCTGGATTTGAATTCCCCATGGTTCCTGGCATAGTCTTGGTTATACTGTAAGATTTTCCAGTGATTTACTTCTTTGTCCTTATTGTTCCCACTTGGCTCATGTTTCTACTACTTGTCTAACAAATTGTGAGTGGGAGTTGGAGTCAGGAGAACAAGGGCTATCAAAGTTAAAATAAATATGAAATAAAATTCTTTCTTTATTAAGAGAATTTCAGGTTTCAGTAGTAAAGCTAAATTAGACCTAGCTGTGTAGTTGTGGTGGCCACTGGCTACTGTCTGGGTAAGTTTGGCCTGTATCCCCATGCATTGGAGGTAAGGACTTTTAACTTTAACTTGCATCAGTGATGAGATGGCTTCTCGAAACTATAGAAACAAGATAGAACAATATAAACATTTACCCTTGGTCATCATTTAACAGACTATACAAAACTGTTGGGAGGTAACACATATATTCCCTACTGGAGAAGGATAAAACTAATACTAAAAAACCTAGGCTGGGCGCAGTGGCTCATGCCTGTAATCTCAGCACTTTGGGAAGCTGAGGTGGGCAGCTTACGAGGTCAGGAGTTTGAGACCAGCCTGGTCAACATGGTGAAACCCTGTCTCTACTAAAAATACAAAAAGTAGCCAGGACTGGTGGTACATGCCTGTTATCCCAGCTACTCGGGAGGCTGAGGCAGGAGACTCAAACCTGGGAGACAGAGGTTGCAGTGAGCTGAGATCCTGCCATTGCACTCCAGCCTGGGCAACAGGAGCAAAACTCCATTTGAAAAAAAAAAAAAAAGTAAACAATACTTGAGTTAGTCATTTAATATCAATTTCTTGTGCACCTACTACATGTAAAATGCTATAATATATAATGGAGAGTCCATGTAAAATTAAAGGTGAGACACTTCATTAATATATGTACATAGGTGTACAATTTTTCCCCAAGATTATTGGGACTTCTGAAAGGATAGCAAATTGCTACTTTTTGTCAGAAGGGAACAAATAAACAATCAATTCAACAATCAGGATTTTAGAAAACAAAACCAATTTAATTTCCCTCCACACTTTGAGCAAATTGTTTTATCAAATATTAAAAGCATTTTCTTCTTCTTAAGATCTCTTTTTCTTCTCCTTATGCTGCTTTTTCCTTCTGGCGCCAGCATGCTAGTTCTCTCAACCCCAGTATAAAGTTGAACAAAAAGCAAAGTCTAGTGCTAAGAACAACATCTGCAGAAAGAAAAACAAAAAAATCCAAATTCTGAAGAACTCTGGAAATTTTCCTTCTAATAACACCTACTTAGTCACTGAGTTATACTAATGGTCATAGACACTTTCTGAGACATTTCCTCAGCTACACCAAGCTTAGGCAGAAAAGCAAGTGATGAATGAACACTGTGTAAGCAGGGATTGAACAATTAGTTGCAAATTATTTTTTTATACTCACAGAGGCCACTCTCAAAGCATAATCTATATTTCCTCAGATTCTCTTTTATAATATTTGTGTATCCATCTCCCATTACTGTGTTGGTTCGTTTCCCCTCAACAGCAGGCTGAGAGTGGAACTTAATGTGAAATCAGACCTTTGCTTTGCTTCTTTCCTTTATTTTTGGTATCGTCTAACTCTCTTATAAGTCTTCCTGGGAGAAGTATCACCATACATTACTCGTACACAAATCCTCAGTACAGGCTCCAGTCCTAGGGAGCTTAACATAAGATACTCGGTACCAGAAGCGAACCTAGAAAGCATTTTCTAAGATGGGATTTTGGAGTTGGACTACTCACAGGCATGATGACAATAAGGACCTCATTACTGGTGCTACATGGAGTCTTAATAGCTTCTGCAGGCTGCAGAAGTGTAATTGCTACAACTTCCACCTGCAGTGAAGTGAGGCTGCACTAGCTTATGTAGTATATCTGACACTTGGAAATGAATATGAGGAAATGGTAGTTGTAAGGACTGTGGAATTGTTTGGTTGTCATTAGGTGTCACTGAAAGAGAAAATTACAAGCTCAAATCAATCATGTATCAAATTAAATGGCTTGAATACCTTTGGTGGCATTTAAATGGACCCTGGTCTTCTGTAGCTGAAGGACTAATTGTGTTGAAGATCTGGACTGGGGCTTAATTTTAAGAGATTTTAGGGAAGGTGAATTTTCATTCTCAGCAATCTGCAATAGGAAAGTCAGGGCCCTGATAAATAAAGGCCCTGACAATGAAAGTTGAGATAGAAATATATGGGTAGATGTACTTGACAATTCTGAACCCCTATATTTCATTGAACGCTATGGGCCTGCCTACAGAATGCACCAAATCCTTCTCAGTAGAGGATAGAATTCTCTTCTTGCTTGTTTAATATGCTTTGAAAGTCTTGTCTTCTATAGAGGTATTCCCAATTTCCCTCCAGGCTATCAGATCAATTGCCAGGTTCAGTTGTCAACATAATTCAAATGGGAAAATGCCATCCTTTCTAAGGGAGCATGAGAGTTATTCAGCAATAAAGCTTTAGAACCTGGCTTACATGTACTAGCAGATAAGAGAAAGATGTGGTTTTGAGGTAGCTCTTGAGGGTGTTGAACGTGTGTGTATGTATGTGCACACACACCCACACAAATATAAAGCTAAATAAAAGAGAGTTTATCAATATGGGTACACTCCCTGGTGGCTCAGAAATTAATTCCTGGCAAGGGCCTCTGGAGCTAATTCTGAAGCACTGCTAGATTCACTCAAAATTTAAAAAGTGGAGGAGCCAGACTACCCTGAGAGAGTATTACAGATGAACATATATAAAACCAGAGAATCTACCTGGTGACTGTGTTTCTATAACAGTCCTAGAAGAAACTTGGTGTAACAAGATGAAATGAAAAAAACTCAACAAGTGGTAAACAATATTTAAGACATGGCAGAAGAAAAGATCAATGAATTGAAGCCACAGCAATAGAAACTATCCAAACTGAATATATAGAGAAAAAAGACTGAATATTAAAGAAAACCTCGGTGGCTATGGGAAATTATCAAGTTGCCTTGATGCAAGGCAGTTTCTTGGCTTTGCTTGTAAGGAATTCAAGAGCAAGCTGGTGGCAGAAGGAAACAGCTTTACTGGGGCAGCGGCAAGGGACAGCTCTGTGACTGCTCCTGTGGAGCAGAGAGACCCCATGCTCAAGGTGCTGAGAGTAGCAGCCTAGGGAGTAGTTTTGCCGTCATGTTTATAACCATTTTAATGACATGCTAATTAAGAGATGGGTTTTTCAGGAATAGAAAATAGGCAGTAACTTCCAGTTGTTGCCATGGCAATGGTAAACTACAATGGCACTGGTAAGCATTCACATGGAGAGGGGATTTCTATGCCTCTACCCAGTTTCAGTTTGTCCTCAATTTGGTCCCAAGTCAAGTCCTGCCCGCCAACTAACTCAGCCTGATTCCCCTATGATAGGCTCTTGGGAAGTCAGACAGGACAGAGTTAAGAACCACAAAACACTTCAAGTAGGAAAAATACAAAGAAAGTCATATCAAGCTACATCATAATTCGATTTTGATAATCAGTGAAAAACAGGATTTTAGAAGCATCCTGGGGACAAGAAAAAATAGGCTAAATTAATTGGATATGAGATAGGACTTACTATCATTACTGGCAAAACACTAGGCAAGCAAGAAACCCTTAAAGGAAAAATATTCTATAGAATACAGACTGGCTTGAATATCTTTGGTGACATTTAAATGAACCCTCATCTTCTGTAGCTGAAAGACTAATTGTGTTGAAGATCAGGACCAGGGTTTAATTTTAAGAGAATTATAGGAGAGGTGAATTTTTACTTTTAGCAATCTGCAATAGCAAAGTCAGGGCCCCAAGAAAGGCCCATCAAAAATATCTCTCAATCATGAAGGCAAAGTCATAACTGTTATAGAGGAAAAAGTAGCTGAGAAAATTTGTTACCAGTAGACCCACAGTAAAATAAACAATTAAAAGAGTTCTTCTGTAAGAAGGAAATAATATTAGATGGAAATTTAGATTTACACCAAGGAAAGAGCAATAGAAATGGTTACTATGGGACTAAATATTAAAAACAAATGTGATCTTCTTTAAAAGTTTTTTGAACAGATTATTGATTGTTTGGACTAAAAATAATTCTATGTAATTTACAACATCTATAGAAGTAAAACCTATGTTACAAATCATTGAAAAACTGGAGGGTAATGAACTTGTACTTTGAAAGTTCTGAAAATATACATGAAATAGATTAATATCATGTGAAAGTTTAAAAATATATATATAAGAAACACTAGAGCTGCAGTTATAAAAATAAATAATATGAAGCATAGCTTAAAAGTCATTAGTACAGATGAAAAATACCAACCCAAATGCCCATTGATGATAGACTGGACAGGGAAAATGTGGCACATATACACCATGGAATACTATGCAGTCATAAAAAATGATGAGTTCGTGTCATTTTTAGGGACATGGATGAACCTGGAAACCATCATTCTCAGCAAACTGACTCAAGAACAGAAAATCAAACACTGCATGTTCTCACTCATAGGCAGGTGTTGAACAATGAGAACTCATGGACACAGGGAGAGGAGCACTACACACTGGGGTCTGTAGAGGGAGACTAAGGGAGGGATGGTGGGGGGTAGGGAATTGGGGAGGGATAACATGGAGAGAAATTCCAGATATAGGTGATGGAGGCAGCAAACCACATTGCCATGTGTGTACCTACGCAACAGTCCTGCATGTTCTTCACATGTACCCCAGAACCCAAAGTGCAATTATATATATATATATATATACACACACACACATACATACATACATATATAAAATACAGAGTAAAAATCAACAATTTATAAGAATTTAAGGCAGAGAAAAAATAATTTAAGGCAGGGAAAAAATAAAGAATAATAGGTAAAATAAGTAGTTAAACAAATAGCAGTATGGTAAATCCAATCATATTGATAGCTGTATTAAACATGAATGTTCTAAACATTTGAATTGTAAGGTAGATTTTGTTACACTTGATAACTAAAACAAGAATTATGTATTCTCTTTAAGAGATACATTTTAAATATAAGGACATTGATAGGTTTTAATTAAAAGGCTTAAAAACAGGGAAACATACAAACAGTACCTTTCTTATGGGCTATGGCTATATTATTATAAGATAAAGGCTCTTCAGATCAAGGGATATTCTCAGGAATAAGAAGAGATATTATAATTGATATATATTAATATATGTTCTCTCTATATATTCAGTGTATATATATATTCAGTATGTATATATATACATGTTATATATGTGTATATATAACATTCAAGAAAACAATGAATCAACTTAACCTAAGTGATATTGAGAGAACATTCAATGCTAAACAGCAGAATATATATTATTTTAATGTGCACAAATAACTTTCACCCAGATAGACCATTTTCTCAGCTATATGATAAGTCTCATAATACATTTAAAAGGGTTGAGATTATACAAAGCATGATCTCTGACTACTACATGCACTCCATGAGTCTGAACTGCCAATATAGATCTATAATAATTACAGATTTAGAAAAGAAAAAAATACTTGCTGATTGTGATACTGTACTATCTTCTTCATCCATACTATGTTTGGCCTTAGTGGTAGACCTATATTTTAAATGTAAAAATGAGTTTGTGCTTATTTTTTAAACTTGAAACATAAGTTTATTATATTCTAATAAAAATAAGTATTTCAATTTAATTAACAAGTATGATTCACATAGATATTCCTGTAATTCACGCTATCTGTATGAAATGTTCAAATAAGCACCCTAAAATGTTACATCTGTGCATAGACAAAGTCCTTCTAATTAAACCAATATGTTGATACTGCCTAAATTGGTAATGTGCTTATGTACAATGCTAGAAATTATACACACGCCTTAAATGAATGTCACTACACCCAAAGAAAACCCATTTCACTCTAAAAGTGAAATGTAGCCATCTCAAAATAGTCAGGTTATGTTTAACAAAATGAAAATTGACATTGCTTCAGTTTTTAAATTTAACTTTCATTTAAGTTAAGTAAAATTTAAAATTCTGTTCTTCAGTGACACTAACCACATTTCAAGTGCTCAGTAGCCATGTGTGGCTAGGGGTTACCCCATTAGATAGTGCAAGAGAGATCCTGACTCCTTGAGTAGGGAATATTCACACAAGGAGACACATGAGTCTCACAAAACTTAAAACTGCTGCCGCTGCCTGATCAGTTTGGTCTCCTCATGACACTGGACGAGGAGGGAATGAAGGGAGGGGACATACTACTTACAGTAACTGACCCTTCTCACTATGAGGAGAAAGAGTTGGCTGCTTCATCAAGGGGGCGGGTGGGGTGAAATATGTTACTCAGGTGATTCATTAGGCATCTCTCGCTACTTCCTTGAAGAGATTTCCTCTTAAATCAGTAATTACACTAAACATGGCCAAAAGATGGATGGCAACCCAAGGTTTGGACACCTCAGTAATTAAGGTCTGTATGATGCCATCCGGCAATTCACTTGAACCAACAGAAGTCAAAGGATACAAAATTTCAGTTAGATAGGAGGAAGATGTTCAGGAGATCTATTATACAACATGGGGACTGTAGTTAATAATATATTGCATTTCTGAAAAGTGCTGAGAGAGAAATGTAAAGTGTTCTTATCACAAAAATGATAACTATGGGTGGTAATGGATTTGTTAATTAGCTAGATTTAACCATTCCACGAGGTACATGTACTTCAAAATATCATGTTGTAAACTATCAATACATACAATTCTATATGTTAGTTTAAAAAATAAATAAAAGAAGAGTGACCAAAACAAAACACCAAGAAGATTTTAAAAAGTATAGCCAAAGGTAAGTGGAATGTGGCAGAATGGGTCAGCTATTTTTTGGAAAGAGGTGTATGAAGCCCAGTTACATCCTGGAGATTACAACAATGGGGGCTTATAGCTCATCTTGTTAATTTCCTCTTGAAATTTTCACTCAGAAATTGTGCTCAGTGATCGTTTAGAAAATGTTTCACAGCATGCAATAAACGTAATGTGAGAAGTAAGTGGATTTCAGTAGCCCCAGTGGTAGATTAGAGGGGATGCTGGTTCTGTCTTGCTTCTACTCCCTCAGAGCCATTTTGCTGTTTCCGTAAGCCCACTCTCAGCTTTTATGTGCTTTGCTTCACTATGGCTCATCTTTGTGACTTTCTCAAGAAGACTGACCTTGGGCTGCTAGAGCCTCCAGACTTGCAGGCTCATATCACAGGTTCCTGGAAGCTTTTATCTGACTGGCATCTCTTAGGGACTGATTGAAAGGTCAATGAAATCTCAATTTCTTTGCCTGAAAATGGGGCAAATCCTGAGTTGTAAATCTATTTCAGCGTACCCAATGAGGTCAAGTAGATGTTTTTGCTTATTTGTTTGTTTTGTTGTTGTTGTTGCTTTGTTTTTTGTTTTGCCAATTATCACAACTTCTCCTGGTTTTTCTCCCTAGGAGCTTGTTCTTAATAAATCACTTGCATGCAAATTCTCATCTCAGGGTCTGTTTCTGGAGAATCCAATGTAGAACACATACACACAACCACTAGTTTCATTTTTTTCTCACCTCTTTGATTAACATTGCCCATGATACATGCATATTACACTTTTTAAAAACCCTAGTTTAGTTAAAAATAACTGATGGAAGTCCTCCTTTGGAGGTATCCTTTTGGTCCTCATTTTGAATAAGTCATCACTAGATAACTGGCGCAGATAGAAGGGTCAGGATTAATTTATTTTTCTCTGAAGAAACAACAGTTTAAAATTGTGTGTGTGTGTGTGTGTGTGTGTGTGTGTGTGTGTGTGTGTACATACATATAGGGGTAGAGACTTAGAGGGAGAAGCAGAGGAGAGAGAGAATGAGCTAGAGAGAAGGACAATCAGCAGTCAAACAGGGATGTATAGACAGCATCGCTTCTTTCAATGCATTTCAACACACATTTATTCACCCTGTAACATACATGTGGGATAATGATGAATAAGTCACTATCTTCTGAGAGCTCATGGTCTGAGAAAAGATACATAACCTTTGGTAATTCTAAGCCCGGCCTTTGGTAACTGTAATCCAGGGTGCTCTGTGAAAAGGGTTCTAATGAAGGTAAAAATTCCCTGGTACCCAGGACAACGGAGAAATAGTAGTCAATGTGTGCTTCCTGGAGGATCCTTGAGAATATGGAATTTAATATGACCTTAAATTCCAAAGCAGTTTTTTCCCCCAAGAGTGAGGCTGAACAGGCCTCAAAAGCTGTGGTTCTATACTTACCACATGTCGAGTAAAAATTTTTATGGAGTTCTTATTTGCAACTGACATTTCATAATAGCTGGTGTGAAGATTTATCAAGATTGTTGAGTCATTTCCTGAGTTTGTGGTGTGACTGTAAAATAATGACATTGATTTATTTAAAAACATAGGCCATGATTTGTGTAAAAATAGATATTTCCTGTGCATAAAAATTCTTAATCTCTTGGATTATTCCTGTCTTCTCTGTAAAATGGGGTTTATAATACCTTTCTTGCAAATGTTGGAGCTGTGCTTTATTTAAAGTCCCTAGCGTGATCCCTGTATAAAAGATTCTCAGTAATTATTTTCTGTGATTCCATTTTGAAGTACACCATTCCCAGGGTTAATGAACAGTAAGTTATTTTTTAGAGAATTATCAAGAAATAAAACCAATTTATATACATCAGTGATGTGCCAAGTCATACTATAGCCTGAGGCAAAAGAAAAAGCCAGTAATAGGGATTCCGTTTCCATTTAAAATCTTTATGTATTATTCAACATTGATTGTTTTTGCATTAATGTTGTTTTAAACGTATTGGATTAAGACATGATTTCTTTTGATTATTGGCTTTTTTGGAAGTTTCTTAAATGTGCCCCTGAGACAAGTGCCTCACTCACCTCACCTTAGTTCTAGGGTCAAACACATTCTCATTATCTTATTGATGTTTCTGCTCTTGTATTGGATGTCACGCTGGGCTGCCTAGATTTCCTTGGCTAGGCGTTACAGCGACCAGTCCCATGGAGGCCGAGAGCTACTGGCAGCTTGCACTGGTGCTGAGTTCCTTCCAGAGGTTGCCCTTAACTAATGGTAGCTGCCTTGTCTAGATCATGCTGCCCTTCTCAGGGGCACCACATACAATCTCTGGTAAGTGTGGGACAAAAAGGTAAAGTCCCTTGTCCCAGGTTCAGAAGACTCTAAAGGGTTATCAAAAGTCGCTGGAGGATTGTTTGAGGCTTTTTTTGTGGCTGCCTCCCAGCACAACTTCTCCCTTTACTCAATTTTACTTCTTCCACTTCCCCAGAAGAGTTGATTCCAAGAGCATTCTCCAATATGTTTCCTGGCCCCCAAATATCCATCACAGAATCTGACTCCCAGGAACAAAACTTGTGACAGTTGTGACCAGAAGTGGTCAGAAAGAGGAGGTCTTAAGATGAGATTTCAGAGCTGAAGCACCCACATGCAGGCTGCAGTGAGGACCCAATCCCATCACTGGTGTTATATGCAGGGTAGATAGGCCCTGGCACAAGATAGCAGTACAACATCATATGTTGTACCATCAGGAAACTGAGATGGAATTCCTGTGAAGAGAAGTGCACTAGGAGGTGCAATATATATGATATTTGATAAATACTGGGAAATAGAAATTAGAAGTACGATGTTACCGGATGCAATTGATACTCTGAAGAAGATAATAAAAGGTGGTTCATCAGTAATTAAAAATTGCAAATGAATGCCAGAGGACCTCCTTGTAAGCATTTATAGAGTTGCATATATCCTACACCTAGAGGGGAAAAAAAAGAGGACAGTCATAGGACTTATTCAGAAGACTAATGGAGCTTCAGAGAGGGTTGGGGGTTCTCAGGCCTGGAAGGTCTGCTAAGCCAGGGTCAGCATCCTAATTGGGAAGAAATAGGACTTTGAGGAATAGGATTAGGTTGATGAGCAAAAAAAAAAAAAAAAAAAAAAAAATATTGATTCACTAGATTTCCACTAATTCTCTATGTCTTCAGAAGTATACTGCTTTTCCCTATTACTCCACACTTCTACCCTCTACATTGAAGATTATGCTAAAGCCTCTGCCTTGCTTGATATGGTTTGACTGTATCCCCACCCAAATCTCATCTTGAATTGTAACTCCCTCAATTCCCACATGTCATGGGAAGAATTTGGTGGGAGGTGACAGAGTTGTGGGGGTGGGTCTTTCCTGCACTGTTCTCATGATGGTGAATGAGTCTCGTGAGATCTGATGGTTTTAAAAATGGGAGTTTCCCTGCACAAGCTCTTCTCTTGTCTGCCGCCATGTTAGACATGTCTTTCACCTTCCACCATGATTGAGGCCTCCTCAGCCATGTGGAACTGTAAGCCCACTAAACCTCTTTCTTTCATATATTTCCCAGTCTTGGGTATATCGTTGTCGGCAGTGTGAAAACAGACTAATGCAGTGCTAGACAGCACTTCCATTCTTGGCCACCAGATCAACAGCCAGGGTTAATGTACAACATGATGTACCCAGCAGTTTCTGGGGTTGATAAAGGAGAAAGAGACTAAAAAAGAACTGCAAGACCTACAAACATACACAGAGTTTGGGAGAGTATATTTGGAACTAGACTCTGAGGGTGTGAAATAAAGCATGGTAGAATATAGAATTCGACTTGGGAGAGTTTCTTGATATGAAGCTTCTGTCTTGGGATTTGAAGCAAGCAAGGCCTCTCACTGAATGAAGAAGAAATGCCAGAATTTTTATGGAAGAAGATAGATGAAGGAATCAAAAGACATAGAGAAGTGGACTTAGAGTTACATACTATATAAGTCTTGAAAATCCACTAGAGGAATGTTTTTCCATGAGAAAACTTGAAAGATCATCCATGTATCAAAGTAATAAGGAGTGTGTTGCTGAACAGACAGCTAGCGTTACTGAGAAGCTCAGAGGTCACTATCCTCTCCTGCCCCGAGTTACTATATAGTCTGAAGAAATGTAAGCCACATGGGCATCCCACAGAGCATCACAGTAATGAATTTATTGATGACATCATGCAAATCAGACCAGATAAGACGTGACAAGTTCACTAGAGGATTTGGTGAAATGCGTGCACTTTAGAGAGTGGGATAGAAAAAACAAGACTATTTGGAAACTTGCTACATCAGTCAATTACTTAGGGATCCAATGAGCCATGCCAGGAAGTCACCTCCAAAGTAAAGGACACTATTGCATCTCACAATGTTGGAAGAAGTAGCACATGAAGAAGGAAGCATAATGCCTGGTAGACCTTTTTGGCTTTTGGAGGCTGCAGTTGCATTTTGGGAACACTGCACTGACAAGCATATTGGGGCACATGAAAGGCATCAGGAAAAAACTCTGTAGTAGAACCAGAGTCTGGTGCAAGCAGCCCTGCTGCTTGTTCTCTATGACATGTAAGGCCCCATGTATTAGAAATGACTGTGTTAGGAAAAGATGCAGGAGGAATTTCTAGCAAGGCTAAGTACTAAGTAGGAGACTCACAATGTGATAGTGTTTTGGAGCATGACCAGGTAATCTGCAGTAATGTATTAAGCTTTTAAAAACAGCCCTTGGCAAGCAACTGAACCCTAATAGATATAGGATATCTGATAATGAGACATTAAAGTCCATTCAGGCAGAAGTATTCACCATGAGCTGGGTTCAGGTACACCCTCCAAGACACAAGGACATGAAGGCCCAGCAATAATGCACACTAAGACAGAGGTGGTACATCCAGAGTTGGGCATGAGCAGAGGTAGGGGGCACAGGCAAATTGCAGGTAGCCTAGACTCCTGAACTATTCATCACTATTGCCCCAGTGCCTTTCTATCAGTCCCTGCTTGTGGCTGCATGAGAGGTCCCCATATTCTCTGATAAAGAAACATGAAATCCAAGCTTAGTTATTGTGTACAATCAAGAAGACTAAATGACTTAGCCAAATGATTATCAGTCGGTCTCTGTAATTGGCCACCCCAGGGCTGTCACCACAAACTCCTGAACCAAGTAGCCATGGAAGCAATGTTTGGGGCCAACAGCTTGAGCTCCCATTTACAACATCTGCTCTAACTAATCTGGATGCTGAATGCCAAACTGTCCAGATAGAGACAATATTGAGTAGGACACCATCCTTTGAGAAGAACCTCCTACCTACCTGGTGCCAGGTGTGTCAATGTATCCTCTTTCATTCTGTAAGGGGTAGTAAGTCTGCTTGATGTTGAGAGTGGAGACCCCCTCCACATCTCCCTCCTCACAGGCCTCCACCTGCTCCCTTTGGATGAGAAGGAGGGTAAAGAGAGATAAAATACCAAAGAACTGGAATTTGTGGTCAAGCGGCTTGCTGATGTTACTGACCAGGCCATAATGAGGCCCAAGGATTAGGAAGATAACTCCTTTTTCGGTTCCCAGAGTCTAAGCTATCCATAAGCCTTGAAAGTGTTGCAAAGGATGTTATCACTACCGGCCAGAGCCCGGAACTGGTTCATGTCCTCCATATTTACACGACCCAGACGTCCTCCTGGAAATACTTCTGCCACCTAATAATTTACTGCCTTTGTCTTGTCTTTGTAAGCCCCGTCTCCTGCCTATTCCTGCGCATGCCGCATATAAACTAGCAAATTGATGAAGCCAAAGATCATGAGGTCAATTGTCTGGCCAATGGACAGTGACACAGTTTCCCCTCAGTTTCCTCTTATAGTTGTAAACCTATACAAAGGAAAAGAAGCTGCTCCTCGGGGAGCTTGGTCATTAAGGCATTAGCCTGCCACAGCTCACGGCTGAATAAGAAGCAACTTCCTTTCTCAGTTCAGTGTTTGAGAGGTTTTGTCCGCTGCCACTCCTGCTACAATGTGAATAGGTTTTTTTTTTTTTTTCAAATTTAAGGAATAGGTTTAATTTTGGGGCCAACGGACTCTCCCTTAGCCAGTACTACTACAATAAATGTGACAAAATGTATGATTCACCACTGTGGGATTCCATGTGAGACTGCATTAGAGGAAGGGTCCTACTTTTCAGCCAAGGAGTTGCAGCAGCGCCCATATGGCCACACTATCCATTGCTTCAATTGCAAACACAACACCCAGAAGTTGCTGGCCTGCCAAAGTGATGAAACAGCTTGTTGAGGGTATAGCTGAACCCCCAGCTTGGAGCGGACACCTGCTGAGGGTAGGCACCATCTTCTAAGATGACACATATCTTCTAAATCATTGCTTTTTATCTTGCACAATGTCTCTAACAGCTACAGTACATGGATCTGGTAAGTAAGAGGTAGAAATAGTGGTAGTCCACCACGGAATCACTCCCAGAGACCCACTTAGATCAATTTGTTTTCCATCTTCCCAATCTTGGGCTCTGCAGGTTTAAAAGACTTGACTCTCAGAGAATGAATGCATCAAAAAATGAATAACTAAGAGAACCATTGAATTGCAAGTTATGACTACATCCCCGTTACTTTGGGCCCCCTGAACTGAGGGATCAGCAGGAAAGGGAAGGTGGTGTCACCATAGCAAGGGTAATGAATGTGATCACTGGAAGAAAGTAGAGATAATTTTCTACCATGAAGATAAAGAAAAATATGATCTACCTTTTTGTCTCTTGATACCAATGTGGGCAGTTGACAGACAAGAGCAACAGCCACAGTCTGAGAAGGGTCTTAAGCTCTTAGGAATACAAAATCTAGGTCCCCTCACTAGCAAGCAATCTAGACAAAGAGGAATCTAGAATCTATAATATAAAAAGGAGGTCACGCCTGTAATCTCAATACATTGGGAGACCAAGGCAGGAGGATCGCTTGACGCTAGGAGTTCAAGGCCAGCCTGGGCAACACAGCAAGACCCTGTCTTTAAAAAAGTAAAATAAAAAATAAAGGAGGTGATAAGTGTAGTTGTGGCCTCAAGGCAGGAGACAGTAGCAGGGGTAGTTTGTCCTGTCCTTCCTCTTATAAGTTTGTTTTAAGGAAAGTTGTCACCTGAATCCTGATGAAATGGCTTCCAGATGTATATGAAGCAAGTGAATCCAAATGACTCACAGAAAAAGCTGCTGTGTATGCTGCGTGACACCTTCCAATCCACCTGCTTCATAACTGAAGCTCTTATTTCTCCAATTACACATGGTTTTAGAGAGTAATATTTTACAAGTTTACCCTCCGATCTTGCCTTTGGCTGAATAGAAACACCTTGCCCAACACCTTCTCTGGGGGCAAATATGGAGATAGGCAGGCCCAACACAGTCGTATCTAAATTTACAAAAACTCCAGAGAGTGTTTCCAATCTCAAGGTTCCCCTTAAGATCAGCTGAGTCCTTTGTTATGACTACATCACAACCAAATTTCTCCCTAACAATTCTACTTCCTTCACTTCTTCCATAGGTGTTGATCTTGAGAACTTTCCTTAAAATTGTTTCCAGAGTCTACTTCCTGGTGCCCTGACTTTTGACAGCTTCCCTCCCCAAACTTCGCCATCCCTACCTTAAAACTCACTCTTCTGCTGTCTCCTAACCCACTTGCAAATAGGCTGAATTAGCTAAAATTCCTTTTACTCACTACCTTCCCACTAAGTGGAGACTCGTTTTTAATCTGTGGTACTGATTTTGCTTTCTCTGTTCAGCAAACTTGCCCTTTGCAATTAATTCCAAGGTTGTAGTCCCTGTGTCCAAGTAAAAGTAAAAACATGGTATGCATTATTTGCCTGTTTCAATCATGTCAAACCTCTTGCACCTGATGTGTTTGATAGATTTTTTTTTTAAATTGAGAAGCATTTGAATTGAGAAGACTTGAGCCTTGTAAATGTACTTGTCACTGCTGAGACATCATCGTCAAAGACAGCATGAGCTGAGGATGCACAGAGGGTACACCACCTAAGTAAGATGAACACGAAGAAGCATTTTGGAATTCTGTATTATGCGTTAGAAAATAAGTAAGCCTAGTTCAACCTATATGGGAGAAATCAGGGGAGAAGAGGCAAAATGTAGCCTGAAGTCTTTACTCACAAGGGTCACTCCCAGAGCTTTACATCTTGAAAATATTTTTTAAAAACTTAATTTCTCCAGCAGAGTCTTTTGCTGTCACCTAGCGTGTGAATACCAGCAATCGTGGCTGACATCTTTTCTTGTACAGCATTTAGTAAAATTAAACTGCCAGTCTTCATTTCTCCTGATGGCTTCAGTACTGTACACATTTCGCAGAAAGGTTTTTTTTCCCCCTTCTTTTCATTAATGTTAAAGAAGTTCTTGGTGGTTTTAAAGCCCTTATTTTCAGATTGGCATCTTGAGATGAGACCTAGGATACTGGAGGTAAAGACATCAGGACAAGTGAAGGCTGGCAGCATAAATGAAGAACACATTTTCTCCCTTTAATGACTTGAAATTCTCTAAGTATAAAAAGCTTGCAAGAGATTCAGGACCAAAGATGGCTTCATTCTTGCTGAGGGATAGACCTGTGAACAGTGTCCCAGGATAATACCAAACAGACTGGAGATGAGGAGTGATCTTCATACCATACAGGTAGGGTTGCTAGCAAGACAGTTACTCACTCACCCAGGTGATCACATCTCCAGACTGCTGCTCTACCAGGGGCATCCCTGGAGGAAGCATTGTGTCACCTTTCTTGTTTCAGTTGCTGAAGCCATATCACGGAGTGTGTTTCATGGATTCAGGACCTGACACAGCCCTCGAATCAACTGGACTCTCCAAATATAGCAACATGGTGTAGAAATTCTTGAAGATGCCATTGCCCTCACTCATCTTCTCATAGCAAATCACCCATCCAGCTTGATTTTGATTAAATCATCAGTTAGGCTAGTTTGCTGTGGAGGGTATCCTCATTCAATTCCTTAGTCTTTTCTTTCCTCTCATTTTCTCATTTACATAGACTCCTAAAGCACTCATACTTCATTCCTTAGGCCCAGCCCAGATTCACATTCTGTTCTTTCTCTATTATTATTATTCTCAGTTCAAACCCATATCCCTTCACCCTCCTAATAGCTAAATTTACATTCCCTAATTAAGTTCCGAAAGTTGTATGGCTATCAATCTGTCATCTGTCCTTAGAAACCAGTTTACTTAGCTCAGAGTCAGAAAAAAGCAAATTAATAAAGGAGATTCAGTGGAGATAAGAGTAAAGTTTTATCGTTTATGGAATATTTACCTTTTAAAGAAGAGTATGTACTAAACCAAGACTACATTCCCTAAAAACATACCTGTGTCTTATTCATGTTTCTGTGTCCCTCTGTGTTTTCAATAGTGCCTTCAATAAGTAGAGAGTTCAAATAAGTATTGAATTCACTGCAATCAAATGGAATTAATGTTACTGAATGGAACTCTATGGAACATATTCCATGTAGCCGCTTATCTTTGTAGTTAAAATCAGAAAGACTCAGAATCCGATTTTAGCTGCCATATAGTTGGGGAAATAATGCCACACTCTTTCAATTTCCTCATCTATAAAATGGGCATAACAATATAATATAAAATGGGCATAATAATATCACCTATCTCACAGGATTGATGTGGGGATTGCATGAGATATTCATAATGTGTTCTGCATAAAACAGTCACATAGGTAATGCATGCTAATAATAGTCATAATAATAGGAATAATAATACAAATAGTTATTTCCATCTCTTGTGACTGTGGACCTAGGGTCAATTTAGTGTGTCAATCCTCAACTATTTCTTTGATTCGGTTGAAGTGCAAAAATAAAATAGAATTTCTAATCTGTAAAATCCCATTATTATTTTCTTTCTAAAAATAATTCAAGGGAGTGAGATCACTGTGTATGAATCTTATTAAAACAGAGAAGTTGGCAAACTTATTCTGTAAAGACCTAGACAGTAAATAATTTAGGTTTTGAAGGCAACAAATAGCCTCTGCCATAAATATTCAACTCTGCCATTGAGCCATAAATAAATGGGCATGGCTGTATTTCAACAAAACTTTATTTACAACAACAGGAAGTGACCTGAAGGAAGTGAAGCCAAAAGAAAGTACTGAATTAATGAAATTCACCATTGAGTGATGCCTTATTTGAGTGACTTTCAAGGGCTTGTTTTCCATCCAGCATCCAGGAGACACCACTCTATCTTTATAATAAACTGTACATACATGCTTAACAACAACAACAAAAACTATACACTCACACACACACAGGTGTGGATTTGGTCTCTGGGTTATTGTTTGCATAGAGCCGTTGGGGTCACAGTGGAATATATGAATCAGGGTTGATTCACTATAATTCCCATTAAGGGCTGACAGGTGGAACTCTAGAAAAGGCCATCCTCTTCCCACACAGAGGTGACCTAGTTATATCAAGAAATAAATGCTTGGCACAGAGGCCAGTAAGATATCAATTGCAAGACAATCCTAGGACATGTAGCAGGACATGTAGCCAAGGTAAATGGACTCAACGACTAACTTCAGTATGTCAATCTAGTGTTTTCAAGTTGTGTTTCTTTGTTGGGAAAACGCTTGATTAGAAAATCAGTTAATGTCCTGGGCCTCCGGTTTCAGTCTATTGGACCTTAAATGGAAAAGAAAGAGTAGAAAGGATTTGCTGTTTTTTCTACACATAAAAATGAGTGAGAATCCAGGGAGGAAAATATTAAGTCTTTGATTTTTGATGTACATTGTCTCATATCCAGTGTCTTCTTTCATTAGGCTATTTATAGGATGTGTCCACAGCTGACTTAATTATGACACAAAATCAGTGACTGGGAGAGGCTCACCCCACTGAAGAAGAGAGGAAGACTGGAAGAGAGGAAAACTTGAATTTCAACCAGGTGACCACTGAAAGGTTACATGGGAAAGCTCTGGCCAGGCCTCCAAGCTCCCTGATCTTTTCCTCCAGCCTTTCAGTCTAAGTAAAAGCAATGCAGACTTCAAAGCAAGTCTAGCAGTTCCCACTTCCAAGGACACACCACACTTTAAAAAAAGAGAAATTTAAAGGCAGAAACTGTCACCAAGTAAGATAATTAAAATGATCAAGCAACCAGAATAGAATCATCAATACTGAACAATATTCTAGTCTCTGACCAACCCCAAAAACCTAACAAAAGGACCAGATTGTTTTAAAAAAATCACTTCTCAATGATTATTTATACATAAACTTACACTAGTTCAATCTGAGTCTGATGATAATAGGACAAACATAATTATAAATTGCTCCACCTTTATGAGCACACCAATAGTTTAATTTGCATATGTCTAAATGACAGTATGTGGAATTTTTTTTTCCTTTTAAAATTCGAGACTGAGGTTGGCAATACAAATTGCCAAACAAAACCAAATTGCAGAAGCCGGTCTATCAGAGCTTTCAGAAAATCATAAGGGACATTAAACTTGAATGAACATTACAAGAGCTAAAACTCAGCTTGAATTGATACATGTTCATTTCAATTGCATTTGATTATTCTTGTTATATTATTACTATGTTAGTAACTGTTGTGATATTTCAGTACAGAGTGATTTCTGCCCAAATGTAATATGGCTTGAAATCAAGAATGCCAACAATGGTTTGCACTGAGCACCCATTTTAGAGGCAATTCCTCAGGCAATATTTTATTCTGGAAGCTCAAAGCAATTTGTTGGTCAGAGATTGAACACTTGTAATTGGAGAGAAAGATCTTGTGGGAAAGAAACACTGAATTTAAGCCTAAGCATTATCTTTAATAATTGCATGTTCATGTGCTGGTACTGCAACTACATAATGTACCAGGCCCGTGGACAAAGTGCTATCTCTGTTGTAAATACCTCCCTTACTTTGGTCTTCCTGGTAAATTCTTCCTCTTCATTCAAGTTTCACCTGTAATAGACGTTCCTTTTGATTTCTCCATGTAGGGTTGATTACAAAAATGTATAAATAATAATGATAACTTATTTATTATTTTCATGTGTGTAAAATTATAAGGTTTATTTATAACACGTTGCATTTTAATGCAAATTAAAATATGGATTTTAATATTCTGTTTACATACCCATCCTCTGCAACGACTATGAATATCTAGAGAGGGGAAATGTGCTTTGCTCAACTTTGTATTTGCAGTATTCAGCACAGTGATGACACAGAATAGACACAATAAATATTAGCTGAATAGATTTCTACCTCTGTGAAATGAGGATAGTGGTATCTGTACTTTCCATCTTGTGGATTTGTTGTAAGAATCAAGTGAAATAATGTGTATGAAAGTTCTGTGTCGACTAAAACATACTCTGCACATATCAGAAGTTCTAATCTCTCAACTAGATAAAATATAATCTGTATGAGCAATCACAGAGATCCTTGTTAATACAGTTTGGAATCTAAGTGTGGTGAGAACTCAAGCTCCTTTCCTTCTCAGCTGCTCAGTAAGAATAGAAAAAGCTAATTCATCCTATGTTAAAAAGCAGGAGTGTTCATTGTGGTTATTCTAAGGAAGATGCAGAGATTCTAGAGAAATGTAGGGCATGGCAAGATGATGAGGTGTTCTGAATTTAAAATCTCATTACATATTTATTTACAGATATTCTTCTGCAGTGTACACTTTGCCAAACAGGTTTGACTCTGAAATGCGAAGTCTTTCCCCTCCTCTGAAGGAGTTCGTTAAAGAGATAAAGGTTATATGGCTCTCTCTGCTTCACTGTGAGGCAGGAGAATGTGCATCAGCCCAAATATTTACTCACAATGAATTAAAAAATAATTGTGTATATGGGTGCAGTGAATTGCTATACAACAGTTAAAATAAACTGTTACTAATGCTATAACTTGTGTGATACACATGCGCATGCTATTAAGCAAAAAAGCCAATGCTTTGACAGAAAACACACTATATGATTCCACAAAAGTGAAGTTAATGAATAGGCAAAAGTGATATGTGGTGATGGAGGTCAAAATAGTGGTCAATTCTTGATCAGTTTTTGAGTGAGGAAGGGACTGAGAGAGCCCCAAGGGAATGGAAATGTTCTATGTATATGAAAGTTATTGAGGTGCCAATTTAAGATTTATGCACCTCACTCTGTTTATGTAATTTCTTAATAAAAAGTATGACAATACAAAGGAAGGTAAACCCGCTGTTGGGGGATGAGGTCTATGAGGAAAATATATGAGAAGAGACACAGACTCACTCTTCTCTCCTTTTAGATTAGACTGGTGGTCCCTAGAGGGAAGAGACAATGGCTGGTTTCCCTGGCTCTGTGTCTCTGTTAACATGCTCATTCTTTTGTTGGTGGATATATTTTGGGCTGTTTTCAATTTGTTCTACGATGAATAAAGCTGCCCTGAACATAATTTGCATGGCTTTTCCATGGTCATCTGTATGAATTACTTTGGGGTATATACTTAGCTGTGAAATTGTGTGTGGCACATAATAGGTGACTAATAAGCATTTGTTAAATAAAAATGAATATACGAGGAAACTGATGAATAAATAATCTTAAAGATGATTGATGCAGAGTGCAGGGACTTGGCTCCTTTTAGGGGTAGATTGTTGTAAAAGGCTGGAGTTGGAATGGGCAGGGAGGAGATCTGACTCCCAAAGCAAGACCTGATACTATTTACCCAGGGGCTGGCTTAAACCCAGAATGAACATATATAGCAACCCTGCCCTGAGATGCAGGCTAGAGCAAGTGGGGTCAGGTAGAGTCTGCTACGTGGGTGTGCTCAGCAATCACTGATGTGGCCCCTGTCCCTTTGTGTGAGTCACTGGAGTGGTCCAGGAGAAGCAGAAAGAGGTACCCAGCTCCGGCTCTGCTCATAGACACTCTATTATCTGGATAAGTCACTTTAATTTTCTGAGTGTCCCTTCGGGTTATCTCAAAATTGGTGAAAAGGCAGATCACTGCATTTCTCTGACATTCCTGATGGCAGAGGAGAGTGAGGGCGACTGCTTGTGGGTTGTGGCACAACCTCTAAGCCAGTAAAAAATTTTTGCAGTATTGACTTTCGGTTTTCAAATTTGTATAAATTTGCTCATTTGAATGTATAATACACCTATGTATGTGTTTTATTATAAAAGAAAGTTTATTTACAAAGGCTTCTAAAGGCATAGAAATCTGAAACCCAAGTCATAGTTAAGTCTTGATTTTGAAGGTCTCTTGGTATTTTTATCACATACTCTGGACTTTGGTGAATTCAGTATCAGATCATTTGCAAAGCAATTTCCTCAAGTTCAAGAAAACAGTCCTCCCTCCACCCTCCTCAAAAATCAACCGGCAATTAATTAGCTTCTATTTCATAGTATTCTAGCCCGAAAATTATTTTTTGATTAGTAATTTATAAGCCAGCAAAACTTACATAAGTTTCTTCATTGTTTATTTGAATTCAATAATCATTCTTTGCTGACTGATAAACTCATGCCTTTAGTTTTGTTTTTATTGATTGATTTATTTATTATTTTTGAGATGGAGTTTTGCTTTGTCCCCAGCTGGAGTGCAGTGGCCTGATCTTGGCTCACTGTAACCTCTGCCTCCCGGGTTTAAGCGATTCTCCTGCCTCAGCCTTCCAAGTAGCTGGGATTACAGGCGTGTATCACTATGCCCGGCTAATTTTTGTATTTTTAGTAGAGACAGGGTTTCACCACATTGGCCAGGCTGGTCTCGAACTCCTGATCTTGTGATCCACCAGCTTCTGCCTCCCAAAGGGCTGGGATTGCAGGAGTGAGCCACTGCACCCAGCCTAACTCATGCCTTTATACTTACTGTACCTTTCCAAATCTATGATCAAGTAAGATAGACATCGTTAAGTGAAAAGTTTCTCCAGTTTCTAAAAAATCATGCCATGATCATTTCTTAGTGCCTGCGACAGCCAGCCCACTTACTTTCTGACAATAGCTGTTGAAAAACTTGCTTTAGAATTTATATTCATTATTTTCATGTTTTCTTTCTCTTAGTAATTAGCTTTATAATGGCAAGACTTGCTCTGACAGTAGTAAACAACTGTGTTTACCATTTAAGACGAATGCCTGTGCTTCTGAGAATTAATAGATGATGACAAGTGCCAGGATTTTGTAGCAAATTAATATATTCTGATATAAAAGTTGCTAGGGGGACTTTGCCAGCTTTCCTCCTCCTGTTATCTCATACTCAGCAAAAGCCTATGAGGGGACAAAGAGAAATCTTGCTTGGGTTGCAGCCCTGGGAAGAACATTTCCACAATGAAAATAGAGAAATTATAGAATCCTTAAATCAGAAGGCTGTCTCCACTCCTTGAGATAGGAAGGGAGGAGCCCCAGTCCTAAGCAGGTGAATTTGTTAAATATATATATAAAGTAAGGACACAATTGTCAGTTTGAAAGACCATCTCAAAGGCACATCTCTCAATATCACAGGTAACAACTGCATGCCATAGAAAATAATTTTTCAGCCTTAGAATGCCAAATCATCAATATGTTGTCTTTTGAGAGAAGCAGTTCCACAGGAGAAATAGGAATTAATCAGAAGAGGTAAAAAACATGATACTATCTTTGCAACAGACTTTTTATTTACATTTGACAATACATGCCATAATTATGCGTATTGCAATGGATCCCTGAAACCAACTTGTGTCTCATGTAACAGTAATTCATATTTATGGATCATTGCTAACCCAGTCTTTGCAACCACATACGTGATAGAAACTCCCTTGCTGAATGAAACAGCCTCTTGGAATGAGCATCATACATTGTTTGCTTGAGCTGAACAAAAATAAGTAAGAACATGAGATGGGCATCAATTATCCCTGATCCTCGAAAAATTTAGAAAATAACAGGCAAAAATCATTCCGGAGAGACTGATAATGTCTTGGTTCATCTTTGTAAAAACAGATATTTTAATTTTATTTAAAGATTAAAATGAGAATTATTTTATGATAAATGTGAGGGTTATCGTCAAGAAGCAAGTTATTTGCTTCCAACTGCAGTTGAATTCATATTTAAAATAACTGTATTTATACACACATACATATGTTACATATAATATATATGCATGTATATATATACACACACACATATATAATGTATGCATGTGTGTGGTTAAAAAAATTCCTTCAGGGAACCTTGCGTACATCCAAAGGGTACAGCTTAGCATCCCAGACCGAAACTCAGATCATTACCCATACTCCAGAATCCTACCCACATACCCTCTCTGTCTTTATTGCCCCCCAGGTAACCTCTATTCTTACTTCTATTAACATAGATTAGTTTTGCTTCTTTAGGAATTTATAAAAATAAACTATCTATGATTATCTACTCTTTTATATCTGTCTTCTTTTGCTCAACATCATGTGTATGAAATCCATCCCATACTTCTGCATGTAGTTGAAATTTATTCTTATTATATATATTATCGATTTTGTAAATATACTACAAAGCTTTCTTCTATTGTTGATTGCTATTAGAGTAGTTTTCTTAGATTCATTTTAAATGATGTTCAAATGAACTTTTTATAATTCTATAATTGAAATACATATTATATGAGACACAAAATAATATGTTAAACTACAATTTCGGAGAACAAACAAATAGGTGACAAAGAAAAATTGTATCAGACAGAACTGAAAAGGCAAGGAAGATTTTAATCAAGAATATTACAATAGGTGAGGGAGATTAAAGTCAACTCCACTGAAACAAAAGGCAGGTGAAATTTTAACCACGGGAATGAGGTAGTAGGAAAGTACTGGAGCACATGAGGGTGGAGATTGGCTTGGTCCATGTGATTAGGCCCTCTGTGTTTGCTAATGGCTCTTATTGGAGTTAGTTTCTGCTTTCCCATAGAGACAGGAGATAAGGGCACTATCTTTCTTGATGATTACATTTCAAAGATATGGCTCCCAGGTCCTTAACAAAGACCTTGGTTGTAAAACTGGCAAGAGGCTAGGAGAAGATTTACATCTCAAAAGGGCAGAGAAAGAATTTATAATTGCAAATTTTCTAAAGTAAACGCTCCAGGAAAAAAGGAAGGTAGGGGCCTATGGTGGGGAAGAAACCTGCTAAAAGTTTAGTCAAGCTAAGGGGAACGCTAAGGTAATACTGATCATAGAAAACATGTTAAAATATTATCAGATAACATCATTGCTGGTTGATTTATTTTTCATTGCATTTATTCCATTGTGCAATTTTCAATTTTTTTCTATCTGCAATAAATGTTTTAATCAGTCTCATTATAGATTATTATTACTTTTTTTTTTTTTTTTTGAGACAGAGTCTTGCTCTGTCGCCAGGCACCAGGCTGGAGTGCAGTGGCGTGATCTCGGCTCCCTGCAACCTCCGCCTCCCGGGTTCAAGCAATTCTCCTGCCTCAGCCTCCCGAGTAGCTGGGACTACAGACGCGCACCACCACGCCCAGCTAATTTTTATATTTTAGTAGAGACAAGGTTTCACTATGTTGACCAGGATGGTCTCGATCTCTTGACCTCGTGATCCACTCTCCTCAGCCTCCCAAAGTGTTGGGATTACAGGCATGAGCCACTGCGCCCGGTCCCTCATTATAGATTATTGACATCTACTAATAACTGAAAACTTACCGTGTACAATCTACGGTGCAGAGCAAAACAAGGCTTCTCTGAGTGACATGCCCCAGAAGGAAGAAGAAAAAAATGAAGTCAGTGGACAAAGGATTTCTGTAAAAGTTTGATCATTGATTGCTGGTTTGCTTTTCTCTCTGACATGAACTGATCACCCTGAGTTTGTGTCAGAGAAGAAAAGCAAACCAGCTCTCCAATCCTCCAATCCTTTTGATGACCTGTACAAGCAGAAAAAATACACAGTTTTCAAAGAAATGTGTCCAAGGAGAGACATATTTTGATGTCCAGTATGTGACCATCATAATTTAAAACATGAGGGAAAAGAGACACACAAAGATGACAATAGCTCAAAACTAGGATTGTATTAAAATGTTATGCTATATAGCCCTGGAGGAGTTTCATCTCAAGGAATAGTGTCAAAATTAGATTTGGATTAATTCCCTGTAACTCCCACTTTTCATGAGAATTCAACATATATTTCTACATTGCACATCATTATTTCTAACCATCCTGTGCCCAACTTTTCTTTACTCTTAAATTATTAATTCTATTCAGAAGCCCTATTTTAGATAATTTATTTAAACATCAGAAATACAACATAACCAACTTATTATGAAACTTTCCAACTTATGACCTCATAGGTTTCTTTACCTCTGTACTAGCAGACTGCAACACCACTGCTGAGCACTGTTTCTTTGGAGGAGAAAGTTTGAAAAAACTGGGTTAAATTAATTTAAAAAAATAGGTATGTGTATATAAGCATTTCTTGGAGGCTTTAGTCAATTGTGATGCTTCAGGGAGGTGAGAATTTATCATGAAACATTTCTAATTATTTTTGACTAAGTAATTCTTTCTGTATTTATGTAATTGTGTGTGTATGTGTGTGTACATGTGCATATGTAAAAACTATTTATCATACATGGAATACACAATATTTTGATACACACTGAGGAGTAAGCTTTGATTTTTTTTTTCATCTGGCCCAGATTCCTAAGAGGTCTGTGGAGTCATGCCCAACAAATCATAAATTTTCGTTGGATGAGTTTTATTTAACCCTATATATCATGACTTACTTTCCAATCTGACTCTGGCATAACATTACGTGACAGGGAAGAAGGTCAAAATACTTTACCTCAAAACATGTTTCTTTGCCATATTTTGAAAGGGTCCTTCAAAGCTGTCCTTTGTGGGGGGAAATCTGCATCTGTAAAGAATCTCTATAGACATAGCTAGATCCTTTTCTTCCAGGCCCTCTCAATTCTGAAGGGATTAATTTAGTCCAGTAGCTTTTAAAGATCATTTGTTGTCTCTAAGGGCAGCCACTATAAACATAAAAAGAACCTTGCTCTCCACAATCTTTTGTCTTAACCTGAACATTTCCTTTTTATTAATCCCAAGTCTTTAGACAAACTCACTCAATGGTCAACCAGAAAAATGTTTGTATTTACCTGTAGGCTGGAAGCACCCCTGCCCCCACCTGCCCCCTACTTTGAGTTGTCCCACCTTTCTGGACCAAACCAACACACTTCTTAAATGTGTTTGATTGATGTCTCATGCCTCCCTAAAATGTATAAAACCAAGCTGCACCCTGACCACCTAGAGCACATGTTCTCAGGACCTCCTGAGGGCTGCATCATGGGTGATGGTCACTCATATTTAGTGTGGAATAAAAAATCTCTTCAAATATTTTACAGAGTTTGACTCTCTATCAACAACACTGATTAGCATGTCAAAACTCAAGTGCCTACAATGATAAGGCATCTATTGCAAATGAGTAAAGGAGACAAGGTAGGAACTTTGGACAAATTGGGAAGAGCATGTTTGTAAAAAATGAGCAGCCACTGCTCTGCTCCCACTGATTGCTGCCACGCAGAAATTGCCCCACAGTATTTTCAGATCTTTTGTTTTTCCAAGAGAAGAGAATAATCCAGTTATTCATCTGAAATCTTTCTATTTTTGGATATTAGCAAATAATTTAGAGGTTTTTAAAACACTGTAGAGTTGAAACAAAAGAACCTGTCAAACGGATTCAATACACAAGCTTCCAATTTGCAACCTCTGAATAGCATGCATCTGCCACTTTGTGACATCCTTTGCATACCACGGTCTTAAGAGGATATTTAAATCATGAATTTTATTATGTAAATTTTATGTGCAAAAAGAAAATGTTAATTCTTTTATTGAACATTACTTACCAGGCACTATTTTGAGCACTTAAACTTATAATATTTCATTTAATCTTTACTTTAGGAAGAAATACATGGTTATCCCTAATTTTCAGATCACAGAATAGAGGTTTTACATAGATGAAGTAGCCTGTACAGGTTGAGATATTAGTAAGTGAAAGAGGTAGAATGGAGGGTACACCTAACATTAAGTCTGATACCTGACCATTAATGCTAGGCTATTTAACTCTTCGCTTCTATAGATCAGCGTATACATACTGTATGTCCAGTTACCGCCTCTTTAATTTATAAGGTTAAATGTAAACTGGTTGAGGACAGGAACCATGCTACATATATATTTTTCTTAACATTTTATTAGACATATAAGATTTTTTAGCAAAAGCTGATTTAATGAATTGATGTTGGATATGGGCCTGTTTAGTTTTTCTTGCTCTGTTACAGGAAACAATACATAAAGCTGAGCATTTTATTGGCTCTCAATAAAGTCAAGCATACTTTTTGAGTAATATTAAAGTAGTACAGGGTCATGGACAAGACAATACACTTGTCTTCCTGTCAGTAACCTTGAATTTGATGCAACCTTATCACTAACTAGTCACTGTAGACCTTAGTATTTTCATTTCCAAATTTTAAAAAATGATTAGAAATACCCAATTTCAATAAGTGTGTGGTCGGTTCACATTGTTGGGAGATCAAGCTTGAACATTAACTTTTGTTCTAAGTTTTCATAACATTGCATTACTTAGGACACTTCCTATTGTATTAGGAAACCCAATCCAAGTAATCTTAACCCAAAGAATACACTGACTCCCAGACTTAAAGTTCTGAGTTAGGGCTGGTTTCAAATGTGGCTTGAATCATGTCACCAGGATTCCTTCCTCTCCATCTCTTAATTCAGCATTGCTTTTAATTGTGTTTTGGCTTTATTCTCAAATGGCTTTCTTCTTGTCATGTGACTGCAGAAGGTCCACTTATATCATTTTATCCTGAGGTTAAGCTGAACAGAGGAAGCTTCCTCATCCCTAGGTCTTTACAACTGTGCAGATCCAGGCTCTCACTGGCTCCAATCAGGTTAGATTCCTATCTGCGAACCAATCACTATCACTAGGGAGATTAGGTCTGTTTATAAGCTTATATCACAAGTATAAGAATCCACATTAGAATCTCCTGAGGAGCCTTGAAAAATACTTATTCTTTTTCCCACCCTAGAGAAATTAAGTTAGGATAACTAGGAGTAAGAGTCAGGCATTAATTTTTTTTTTTAAAGCTTGCTTTGTGATTCCACTGTGAATCCTGGTTTGACAAACCCCAGTACAAATAATATGGGACCAAAACCTGAAGTTGTAACTAAGGCAAGCTCGTTTCAAATACAGGATCTGAGCCTAAAGGGTGATTCTTCAAATAAACTTTGGGCAACTTTTTAGCAGATGTTTGATGCATACTGGATTTTAAAAATCTTGGGCTCCACTATTTTGAACAAAACAAATTTGGACCCTTTTTTTTTTTCTATTATGCATCCCTTTTTCCTTCCTATCATAAAGTGAGAGATAAGATTCCCCTGGGCTCCCACAGTCATGTGGCTTGTCATATCAAGTAGCCTGAGTGTTAGGGGTTAAAACCTGAGGAGATTCAGGTATCCATGTCTCTCTTTCAAGAAGTTATATCTATACTTTGGTCATCAATGGATGCATTAAGGCTTCCCCTAGAGATGGCTCTATGAAACATTGCCCTGTTCTGCAAATTTACCTGTGACTTTCATCCACAGCATTCACATCATTCTTATGCTCTCTTGAGAGTTAATTCTTATAAATAACTGACATGTTCTCCTGAAGAAAAATGTATCCCCAGATTCATGAAAATGTAAATGAGGATTTTTAACTACAAGCTCAACAGGCTGGACTCATTCTCCAGCAATAAAGCATGTCAGAGCAATATAAAACATCTAGAAAAAACAAGCTGTGCCTTAAAATAATACCCAGATACCTGACTGCATCTTCGAGAAAATAGAGACTTTAGCTGAAGTCCATGCATCAGAATCTCGGAAATTCTGAAGTGCTCTCAATTCTAGGGAACTCCTTTACATCCTGTCAGTACTGTAGCAGGCATCTTCTATGCAAAATAAACTCTTTCATAGTCTGAAAAGCTAAAGGTATTATACCTAAATACACTTCCCTCCTAGGCATTTGCACCTCTGGCTTCTCTAACATTCCTTGCACAGGGGTCCAGCCTGTTCACCATGTTCTCTACAAATATCTTCAGAGATGTAACCATTGATCATGAAAAGAGAACATAAATTCATACTTATGTTATGGCAGCCACTGCCCTAGTTCTCTATAGCAAATGCTTTCTCTACACCCCTATGAGTAAAAGTAGCATTCTAATTCGCTTCCAAAGGTGACAAACCCGAGAACCAGAGAAGTTAACTAACTGGTTTTCATTTTACACAGCTACAAAGTTGAAAAGTTAGGCTTGGAACTAGGGACATTTTATTATACCAAACCTTAAGTGTTAACCTATCAAGGAATCTAATTTAGTTTCCACAAGCAGAGTCAGTGTCTGACGTTTTGAACTTTTTAAGAGTAGCGCCTTGTTCATTGTGGAGTGCCCTGGACCTCGTCCAATGCTTGGCACAGACTGGGTGCTCATTAAAAAATGGTCGAATGAAAGAGATAGCCAGGTGGGTAGTCATTTCGCTGTGCAAGGATGTTTTAACTTCCTACTCTTTTAACTCATACTCAAATTTGACAGCTCTTTGACCAACTAAGTCTGTTATCATCAAGGAAATAGAAGCTTCCATATTCCTCCTGACAGGTTGCAGGCACCAGATTATTTCTTTTCTTTTTTTTCTTGAGACAAAGTCTCACTCTGTCACCCAGGTTGGAGTACAGTGGCATGATCTCACCTCACTGCAACCTCGCCTCCTTGGTTCAAGTGATTCTCCTGCCGCAGCCTCCTGAGTAGCTGGGATTATAGTCACACACCACCCCGACCAGCTAATTTTTGTATTTTTAGTAGAGATGGGGTTTCACCATGTTGGTCAGGCTGGTCTCAAACTCCTCACCTAGTGATCCGCCCACCTCAGCCTCCCAAAGTGCTGGGATTAGGGATGTGAGCCACCACGCCTGATCAGTTATTTCTTTTTACTTGTTCTCGGATCAAAGAAATAGCAAATACTTTTCTGAACTCTGTAACTACTTCTTCCTTTCCTATTTCATCTGATGTCTCTGTTTTGGCCTCATCGCAGAATCAGTGCATATAAGAAAATGTATAGTTTTAAACACATATAAGACAGTAAGAAAAATCCAAAAAAATCAATGAATGAGAATTTTACCTATGAAGATGAAAAGAGGAATAAAATTACATAATAGGAAGGAAATCATATAAATGTAGAAATTAATAAAGTTTTCAAAACCATCAATTTTAATAAAATTGATATATGGATCTTTGAAAATAATAATAATAATATTAGTAATTCTGTAACTAGGCTGATGAAGTACAAATAAAGAACAAACTACCAATATCAGAATGAAAATGATATTACTACAAATCATAGAGTCATTAGTAAGACAATAAATAAAATTGGTTCACTTCTGGAAAGGTCATGTGAGAAGATCTGTAGACCTGCTCCCTAGGGAAACTACAACTTGTGAGTATTAAAAAGCAACTACAATTTAAATTTTCTGGAAATTATCCTATTGGCATGGATGAAGGATATTTACTCAAGAAATCGACTAAATCTTAGAAAGAACAGTGAATTTGTGGCACTTGATCTGTGAGCTAGTGCCTCCCTCCACCTTCCCTAGTACAGCAGGGTGAACCATTTCTAGATGGGGATAGCCAAAAAGATGGTGGTCCCTCTATCCTCAGTTCTCAAAGAATGTGGCCTTTCACTGGGATAGATATGTCCCCCATATTTCAAATCACCCCTCAGTTGCAAATTGCTGAGACTTGATTCCTGGAAAGTGTGGCTAAAAGGTCAGGGAATCCCTTGCTGTACTCAGTCCCTACTCATAGTGTGGAGGTTCTACCTTAGGTACAACAGGCGTGCTGAGCCTTTATTAGTCTTACTCTAGGAGATTAGGGAAGGCAAGCCAAGAATATCAGAAGCTACTGACCCTGCACACAAATCTCTACATAGAAAGTTGAAGTGTCATTTTGAGAGAAGCAGATTTTCTATTCTTGTCCACAGGTTTGGAGCTGTGTCTTGGAAATTTTGCTAAGGAGAGGAGCTGTGCATAAGAAAGCTCCAAAGCTCTCTCTCAAGGAATTGATTTCATTTGAGAAAGAGGGTCGAGTAGTTGAAAATAAAACCATTCTTGAAAACAACGTGGATTTTGGTGATAAATGATGAAAGGTAGGCTAATAGAAGAGAATATCAGCAAATGTGAAGATACACTGGTAGAGATTATACAATCTGAGAAGAGAAAGGAAAAATAATGAAGGAAAATGAACAAAACCTCAGAGAAACCTGGGCTGCCATTAAGTACACTAACATATGCATTATGAGAATGACTGAAGGAGAGAAGAGAGAATAAACAAAAATGTTATATAAAGAACTAATAGTTAAAAACTTTTCAATCTTGATGAGAATATTAATAATTCAAAATCTCAGTGAAGTCCATCCAGGTAGGATAAATATAAACAGACCCCCATCAAGACACATCATAGTAAAAATATTGAGAGACAAAGATAAAAATTTTCAAAAAATTAAAAGAAAAAAGAAAAAAAAAGGAAGAAACACTTTCAGAATAATTATATGAGGTCATATTATTCTGATGCCAAAAGTAGAAAAGAAACATGAAATAAAAAGAAAATTGCAGTCTAGTATCTCTTATGAATATAAATCCAAAATCTGTAACAAGATACTAATGAACCACATGTAGCAACATATAAAAAGGATTATAGACTATGATCTAGTTGTATTTATTCCAGGAATGCATGGCTTCTTTAATATGCAAAAAATAAATTAACACAATACATCCCTGGTAGAATAAATGACAAAATTCAAATGATCATTTCAATACACATAGAAAAATAATTTTACAAAATTTAACACTCCTTTATGATAAATAACCAACCAGGCATAGAAGAGCTCTTCTATAACCTAGTAAAAGACTTCTATGAAAAGTTTCCAGCTAAGATCAGACTTAACAGCAAAAAACTGAATGCTCTTTCCCTAAGATCAGGGGAAAAACAAGAAAGACTTCTCTCTCAACTTCTATTCAACTTTATACTGTATGTTCTATACAGATAAATTAGGTAATATATGTAAATAAGTAGCATCAGATAAAAAAAAACCTATCTAAATTTGCAGATAATATCATCTTGTATATAGAAAATCCTAAGGAATACAATAAAAATTATTAGCGGTAGTAAACAAGTTCAGTAAGGTTAGAGATACAAGGTCAATATAAATAAATCAATTGTTTTTCTACACACTTGCAATGAGCAATCCAAAATTGAAATTAAAAAGGCAACTACAGGCCGGGCGCGGTGGCTCAAGCCTGTTATCCCAGCACTTTGGGAGGCCGGGGCGGGCAGATGAGAAGGTCAAGAGATCGAGACCATCCTGGCCAACATGGTGAAACTCCGTCTCTACTAAAAATAGAAAAATTAGCTGGGAGTCATGGCTTGTGCCTGTAGTCCCAGCTACTTGGGAGGCTGAGGTAGGAGAATTGCTTGAACCCGGGAGGCAGAGGTTGCAGTGAGCCGAGATTGCGCCATTGCACTCCAGCCTGGTGCCTGGAGACAGAGTGAGACTCTGTCTTAAAAAAAAAAAAAAGAAAGCAACTACATTTATAATAACATGAAAAGGAATAAATAGTAACACATATATAATACAAAGGGCAAAAAAAAAAAATACTCTAAAATTACAAACACTGACAGAAATTAAAGTCCAAGTATGTGAAAACACATCTCATGTTTATTGATCAGAAGACTTGATACTTTTAGGTTGTAAATAATTTTCAAATTGATTTAAAAATTCAATGAAATGTCTTTCAGAATCCCAGCTGTATTCTTAGTAGAAATTAATATACTAATTTAAAAATCGATAAGCAAATTCAAGAGTCCTACAACAGGTAAACCAAACCTAAGAATAATAGGTGTTCTTGAGGAAGAAGAGAAATCTAAAAGTTTGGAAAACATATTTGAGGAAATATTCAAAGTAAACTTCCCTGGCCTTGCTAGAGAACTAGAGATTCAAATACAAGAAGCTCAAAGAACACATGGGGAATTCATTGCAAAAAGATCATCACCTAGGCACATATTCATTAGGTTATCTAAAGTCAAAATGATGGGAAGAATCTTAAGAGTTGTGAGGCAAAAGCATCAGATAACCTATAAAGGAAAACCTTTCTGAGTAACAGCAGATTTCTCAGCAGAAACCCGACAAACTAAAAGCAATTGTTGTTGTATTTTTAGCCTCCTTAAACAAAACAATTATCAGCCAAGAATTTTGTGTCCAGTGAAACTAAGCTTAATAAATGAAGGAAAGATAAAGTCTTTTTCAGACAAACAAATGCTGACAGAATTCACTACCACCCAGCATTACAAGAACTACTAAATGGAGCTCTAAGTCTTGAAATAAATCCTTGAAATACACCAAAATAGAATCTCCTTAAATCTCACAGGGCCTATAAAATAACAACAACATAATAATAAACAAAACAAGGTATTTAGGCAACATATAGCATGATGAAAAAAGATAGTCCATGCAAATAGACACTAAAAACACAAATAGACACCAAAAGCAAGCAGGAATAGCTATTCTTACATCAGACAAAACAAACTTTAAAACAACAGCAGTTAAAACAAAGAAAGACATTATATAATGATGAAAGGACTAGCCCAATGAGAAAATATCACAGTCCAAAATATATATGCACCTAACAATGAAGCTCCCAAATTTATAAGACAATTACTACTACACCTAAGAAATGAGATAGACAACAACACAATAATAGTGGGGGACTTCAATACTCCACTGACAGCACTAGACAGGTCATCAAGGCAAAAAGTCAACAAACAAACAATGGACTTAAACTATATCCTAGAACAGATGGACTTAACAGATATTTACAAAACATTCTACCCAACTGCAGAATATACATTCTATTCATCAGCACATGAAACATTCTCCAAGATAGACCATATGATAAGTCACAAAACAAGTCTTACAAATTTAAGAAAATCGAGATTATAGCAAGGACTCTGTCAGACCACCGTAGAATAAAATTAGAAATCAACTCCAAAAGAAACACTCAAAAATCATACAAATATATGGAAATTAAATGACTCACTCCTGAGCTATCATTGGTTCAACACTGAAATCAACATGGAAATTAGATAATTATTTGAACTGAATGACAATAGTGACAAACTATCAAAACCTCTGGGATACAGCAAAGGTGGTGTTAAGAGTAAACTTCATAGCATCAAATGCCTACCTCAAAAAGTCTGAAAGAGCACAAATAGACTCTAAGGTCACACCTCAAGGAGCTAGAGAAACAAGAAGAAACCAAACCCAAATCCAGCAGAAGAAAAGAAATAACCAAGATCAGAGCAGAAAAGCTAAATAAAATTCAAACAAGCAAACGAAAACAATACAAAAGATAAATGAAACAAAAAGCTGGTTCTTTGAAAAGATAAATAAAATTGATAGATCATGAGAGGGATTAACCAAGAAAAGAAGAAAGAAGATCCAAATAAGCTCAACTAGAAACAAAACAGGAGATATTACCACATAAATAAAAAAGATCTTTCAAGGCTACTATGACCACCTTTACGTGCATGAATTAGAAAACCCAGAGGAGATGAATAAATTCTTGAAAATGTACAACCCTCCTAGACTAAACCAGAAAGAAATAGAAACTCTGAACAGAACAATAACAAGCAGCAAGATTGAAATGGTAATTAAAAAGTTACAACAACTAAAAAGTTTCAGGGCCAGATGGATTCACAGCTGAATTCTATCAGACATTCAAAGAATTGATACCAATTGACACTATTCCAAAAGATAAAGGGGGAATCCTCTCTAAATCATTTTCTGAAGGCAGTATGACCCTAATACCAAAACCAGGAAAGGACATAACAACAACAACAACAATAAACCAATACTACAGACCAATATCATTAATGAACATAGATACAAAAATCCTTAACAAAATACTAGCTAATCGAATCCAAGAGCATATCAAAAAGTTAATTCACCATGATCAAGTGGGTTTCAAACCAGGGATGCAGGGATGTTTTAGCATATACAAATCAATAAATGTGATACACCACATAAACAGAATTAAAAACAAAAATCACATGATCGTATCAGTAGACACGGAAAAATCACTTGACAAAATCCAGCATCCCTTCATGATTAAACACTCAGCAAAATTGGCATAGAAGGGACATACCTTAATAAGAGCCGTCTATGACAAGCCCATAGCCAACATTATACTAAACAGGGATAGATTGAAAGCATTTCCCCTGAGAACTGGAATACAACAAGGATGCCAACTCTCAACACTCCTACTACTGGAAATCTTAGCCAGAGCAATCAGACAATAGAAAGAAATAATGGGTATCCAAATCAGTAAAGAAGTCAAACCGTCACTGTTTGCTAATGACATGATTGTATACCTAGAAAACCCTAAAGTCTCATCCAAAAAGCCCCTACTGGTAATGAATTCAGAAAAGTTTCAGGAGACAAATTAATGTGCACAAATCAATAGCCCTGCTATACATCAACAGTTACCAAGCTGAGAATCAAATCAAGAACTTGACCCCTATTAAAATAGCTGGAAAAAAAATAAAGAAATAAAATACTTAGAAATATATACCTAATAAAAGAGGTGAAAGATCTCTATAAGTAAAACTACAAAATACTGCTTAAAGAAATCATAGATGACACAAACAAGTGAAAACACAACCCATGCTCATGAATAGGTAGAATCAATATTGTGAAAAGGACCATACTGCCAAAAGCAATCTACAAATTTAATGAAATTTCCATCAAAACACCACCATCATTCTTCACAGAGCTAGAAAAACAATCCTAAAATTCACATGAAACCAAAAAAGAGCCCACATAGCCAAAGGAAGACTAAGCAAAAAGAACAAATCTGGAGGCAACGTATGACCCAACTTCAAACTATACTATTAGGCTATGGTGACTATGGTCACCAAAACAGCATGGCACTGGTATAAAAACAGGCATATAGATCAGTGGAACGACAGAGAACCCAGAAATAAAGCCAAATACTTACAGCCAACTGATCTTCAACAAAGTAAACAAAAACATAAAGTGTGGAAAGGACACCCTATTCAACAAATGGTTCTGGGATAATTGGCAAGCCATATGTAGAAGAATGAAACTGAATCCTCATCTCTCACCTTAAACAAAAATCAACTCAAGATGGATCAAAGACTTAAATCTAAGATCTGAAACCATAAAAATTCTAGATGACAACATCAGAAAAACCCTTCTAGACATTGGCTTAGCCAAAGACTTCATGACCAAGAACCCAAAAGCAAACGCAACAGAAACAGATAAACAGATGAGATTTAGTTAAATTTAAAACCTTTTTGCATTACAAAAGAAATAATAAAAAAACCCACAGAGTAGGAGAAAATCTTTGCAATCTATACATCTGACTAAGGGCTGATATCCAGAATCTACAAGGAACTTGAAAAAAACCAAACAACCCCATCAAAAACTGTGCTAACGATATGAACAGACAGTTCTCAAAGAGAGTATACAAATAGCTAACAAACATTAAAAAATACTCAGCATCACTAATTATCAGGGAAATGCATATCAAAATCACAATGCAATACTATCTTACTCTTCCAAGAATGGCCATAATATTAAAAATAAAATAGATGTTAGAGTGAACATGGTGAAGAAAGAACACTTTTACACTATTCATGGGAATGTAAACTAGTACAACCACTATGGAAAACTGTGTGGAGATTCCTTAAAGAACTAAAAGTAGATCTGCCATTTGATTCAGCAATCCCACTCCTGGGTATCTACCCAGAGGAAAAGAAGTCATTGTATGAAAAAGATACTTGCACACATATGTTTATAGAAACACAGTTTGCAATTGCAGTAATATGAAACCAGCTTAAATGCCCTTCAATCAATGAGTGCATAAAGAAAATGTGGTGTGTGTGTGTGTGTGTGTGTGTGTGTGTGTGTGTGTTTGTGTATGTGTATGTACACCATCTATCTATATACATATAGATATAGATCGATCTCTCTCTCTCTTTCTATATCCATCTATATATCTATATCTATATATTCACCATGGAATACTACTTAGCCATAAAAAGGAACAAAATAATGGCAATTGCAATAACATGGATCAAATTGAAAACCATTATTCTAAGTGAAGTAACTCAAGAATGGAAACCAAACATCGTATGTTCTCACTCGTAAGTGGAAGCTAAACCATGAGGATGCAAAGGCATAAGAATGATACAATGTACTCTGGGGCCTCAGGGCAAAGAGTGGGAGGGGCATGAGAGATAAAAGTCTACACATTAGTAGGTACAGTGTACACTACTCTGGTGATAGGTGCATCAGAATCTCAGTAAACACTACTAAAGAACTTATTCATGTAACCAAACACCAGCTGTTCCCCCAGAGCCTACTGAAATAAAAAATATTATATTTATACTATACGGTAGTCAATTAAATGTGCAATAGCATTATGTCCAAAGAAATGCACAGATCTTAATGACATACTTGATTGCTAAAAAAAAAAAAAACCCTATAGTTGAAGATGGCTTTATTAGCCAATTCTCCCAACCATATTAAGGAAAAAATAATATGAATTGGACACTAATGCTTTCAGAACATCGAGGAAAAATAAACATTTCTGAACATATTTTCTGAGACCACATTTATCCTGACAGCAAATCAGATGAAGACATTATAAGGAATAAAAATTACCAACCATTCCCCTCATGAATATAGTCAAAACATATCTTTATGATAGTATTAGAAAATCAAATCCAAATTGTGTAAAACTGATAGTATATTACAGCTGATTGATATTTATATCAAGAATGCAAAATTAACTCTTGAGCAACAATTGATTTTATTTATCATGTTAACAAAATGAAGAGAAAACCCATGTGATTATTTCAATATATGCTGAAATAGCATTTGACAAAAGTCAACATACATTCATTATAAAAAACGAAACAAGGAATAGAAAAAAACTTCTTCAAACTGAAAAAGGACATTTATGAAAAGCCACAGCTAAAATCATACTTACAAATGAAGGACTAAACACTATCTGGTTAAGATGGGAATAATACAGGCTATACACTCTCAGCAATTCTATTCAATATTGTACTGGAGGTCCTAATCAGTTTCATGATGGAAAAAGATGAAATTAAAGTCATAAATACTAGAAAGGAAGAAATATAGCTGTTTTAATTTATAGATTATATGTCAATAAGTTCCTAAAAAATTTACTAGACTAAGAAGTGAATGTAGCAAGGTCACATGATACAAGTTTCATAATCTTGATTTAATTATATTCCCATGTACTAGAAATAAACAATTGAAAATAAAATTACAAAAGCAATAACATTTATAATAACATCAAAACATGAACCACTTAGATATAAACAAATAGAGTAAACTATTTCATGGCCAGAAGACCAAAAATTACTAACAACTAAAACTCACATTTCTACAAGAAATGTTAAAATACCTAACTAAATGGAGATATATGCTATAGTCATGGACTGAAGACTTAATCCAATTTAAATGTCAGTTCTGTCCAAATGTATCTATGCATTCAATACAAACCCTGTCAAAATCCAGATAGTATTTATAAAAATAGATGCAAACTGATATTAATATTTTAAAGTATAAAGCATATAAAAATATTCAAAATAATTTTGAAAAGAGTAAGTTGGAAAAACACACCTGATTTCAGTATTGCTATAAATGTAGAGTAGATATGACAATATCATACTTCCATTAAAAATATATATAGAAATAAAAGGAATAGAACAGTAAGATCGGAGGAATTGTGCGTGTGTGTCTCTGGGTGTGTGTGTATGTGGATATATGTGTGTATGTATGTGTATTCAAGTGATTTACAGTAAAAGTGTCAGGATAATTCAAAATATGAAAGAATAACCTTCTCAAGAAATGAAGCTGGAACAACTGGTTACCCATTTGGAAAAAACATAACCTTGATCCTTCCTCACACTATATAAAAAAATTTACTCAAATGGATCACATAACTAAACTGACACCATACAATATTAAGCAATAATAGGAGAAAATCTTCATGATCATTAAGAAATCACGATTTTCCTCAATAGGCCCTAAAAAGCAAGAACCACAAAAGAAAAAACAAATTGATGAAGTGGACTTTGTAAGATTTATCTTTTGG
>CAUYQU010074638.1:0-24918 GCA_963574635.1 Cheracebus regulus
TTTTCCATCTGTTTGTGTCCTCTCTTATTTCCTTGAGCAGTGGTTTGTAGTTCTCCTTGAAGAGATCCTTTACCTCCTTTGTTAGTTGTATTCCTAGGTATTTTATTCTCTTTGTAGCAGTTGTAAATGGGAGTTTGCTCATGATTTGGCTCTCTGTTTGTCTGTTACTGGTGTATAGGAATGCTTGTGATTTCTGCACATTGATTTTTGTATCCTGAGACTTTGCCAAAGTTGCTTACCAGCTTAAGGAGGGTTTGGGCTGAGACAATGGGGTCTTCTAAATATATGATCATATGGTCATGTCATCTGCAAATGGGACAATTTGACTTCTTCTTTTCCTAATTGAATGCACTTTATTTCTTTTTCTTGCCTAATTGCTCGAGCTGGAACTTCCAATACTATATTGAATAGGAGTGGTGAGAGAGGGCATCCTTGTCTAGTGCCAGTTTTTAAAGGGAATGCTTCTAATTTTTGCCCATTCAGTATGATATTGGCTGTGGGTTTGTCATAAATAGCTTGTATTGTTTTGAGATACATTCTGTCGATACCTAGTTTATTGAGAGTTTTTAGCATAAAGTGCTGTTGAATTTTTTCGAAGGCCTTCTCTGCATCTGTTGAGATAATCATGTGGTTTTTGTCTTTGGTTTTGTATATGTGGTAAATTATGTTTATAGATTTGCATATGTTGAACCAGCCTTGCATCCCTGGCATGAAGCCTACTTGATCATGGTGGATAAGCTTTTCAATGTGCTGTTGCAATCAGTTTGCCAGTATTTTATTGAAGATTTTTGCATCAATGTTCATTATGGATATTGACCTGTAGTTTAATTAATAGACTACCAACCAAAGAAAGTCCAGGTCCAGAGAGGTTCACAGCTGAATTCTACCAGACATACAAAGAGAAGCTGGTACCATTCCTGTTGAAACTATTCCAGACAATACAAAAAGAGGGAATCCTACCTAACTCTTTCTATGAGACCAACATCATTCTGATACCAAACTCTGGGTGCTTATTAAAAATGTCATTCTCAGCAGGGTGCAGTGGTTCACACCCGTAATCTCAGCACTTTGGGAGGTCAAGGTAAGTGACTAATCTGAGGTTGAGAGTTAGAGACCAGCCTGACCAACATGGAGAAAACCATCTCTACTACAAATACAAAATTAGCCAGGTGTGGTGGCGCATGTCTGTAGTCCCAGCTACTCGAGAGGCTGAGGCAGGAGAATCACTTGAACCCAGGAGACCGAGGCTGTGGTGAGCCGAGATCACGCCATTGCACTCTTGCCTGGGCAACAAGAGCGAAAGTCTATCTCAAAACAATAAATAAATAAAAATAAAATAATGCCATTCTCAGGCTAGATTCAATGGCTCCTGTACTTTGGGAGGCTAGGGTTAATTGCTTGAACCAAGGAGTTTGAGACCAGCCTGGGCAACAAAGTGAAACCTGTATCTATAAAATTCTTTTTAAAAAATGAGCGAAGCATGGTGCCATGTGCCTGTGGTCTCAGTTACACAGGAGGCTGAGGCAGGAGGATCACTTGAGTCCAGGAGGTTGAGGCTGCACTGAGCTATCATTTCACCACCGCACTCCTGGCTGGGTAATATGGCAAGACCCTGTCTCAGGAAAAAAAAAAAGGAAAAGCCATTCCCAGGCCAAACTCCCAGCCACTCTTATGGCCATAGGTCTGGGGTGGTGCCTGGGACTCTGCATCTGGAAGTTATGCCTCCAGATGATACTAATGCAAGCAAGACTGGACCACGCTTAGAATAATCACTTCCTGGTCAATGCTTCTAATCAGCTTCTGTCAATTGCTGCAGCTTTTGAGAGGAATGTCTAAGACACAAGAGATCCCTCCAGCCCGGTGTCTGCCTCCCTCTAAAATGACTCTACAGTTTTTAAAAGGGTCATGCACATTCTGTGATTGCTCCCAAGGACTCCAGCCTGGAATTTCCTGTGAGGCCTTTGCAAAATCCCCTGCCTGCCCCCTCTTTTCCCCCCGACCCGCCCACCCCTACCCCCCTCAGTATATCTGCTAGGTTGCTTGTAAATGGAGGTAACTTCAATTCCAAAGCAACTTAGGCGGTTTAACTGCACTAATTGCCACCCCAGGCTGTAAGTTTCATGTTAATGCTCTACCAGGTGATTCATGTGGTAAATTACACACTTGAGATTTCACCAAGATTTACCTGCTAATCCTAAACTCTCTTAAGATACTATTCATGCCCACACCCCCAGATCCGGCAGCTGGAAGAGAGGTACAGATGGGCCTAGAGACCTCACACAATGCCTTCTTGCATCCTTGTCTCCACCTCAATGATTTTCTCCTTGTCATCTGTCCTTGGACAATTCTGACACTCCCTACCCTGCAGCAGGCAGGGCCCTACTTGCAGACAAATGCCCTGACATGGCCATATCATCAACTCCCAGGGATGGATTATAATTGAATGTGTGAAAAAATAATCTGTCCCAAATAGTTTGCATTATCCTCAGCAAACTAACACAGGAACAGAAAATCAAATACTGCATGTGTTCACTTATAAGTGAGAGCTAAATAATGAGAACACAAATATTTTGGGTTATAGCCAGAATCTCAGCAGAGTCATCCATATAAGAATTACAGTTAATATTTTTTCAACCTTCTAACCACTTCTTAACAGTTATCTTCACATCTATCTCTTCTTATTCTATACTTACCTGGTAGAAGCCTTCAGATTAATCATCCTAAAGCCACCGCTTTGCCCATCTTGCTCACAGCTCAAACATCTTCCATGGCTCCCTTCCAACCCTTCAGGCTGACTTTCATAGTCCAGCCCAGCTCTGGTTATCTCTTGCTGTGTAACAAACCACCCTAAACTCTGCAAAGTGAAACAACAACCATCATATATTATTCTCATCTCTCATGGTTCTGGGAAGCAACTAGGTTCAGCAGGATGGATTGTGTTAGAGTAAGTTAGTGGCAGGGTCTGGAGGTATCTTGAAGCCTTCCTTATTTACATATGTGGCACCTGGGCTGGGAGATTAAACCACTAGGGTGCAAATAGCTCGGGCTCCTTAGGCATCTCTAGTCTCTGTGATCTCTCTGTGTGTTCCCTCTACCATGGTGGCTCAAAGCTCCAAAGGTGAATGTCTCAAGAGGGAAGGCCAGACAGAAGCTGTACCTCCTTATGACCTTACCACCCAGCCTCAGAAGTCACACAGCATCATTTCTACCAAAAGTCACAAAGATCCCCCATATCCAAGGGGACGGAATTAGCATCCACCTCTTGATAGGCAGAGTATCAAGAATTTGTGGATGTGTTTTGAAACCACTATAAGCCCCATGCTTCTTGTGACAAATGTGGGCCAGGATTTCATTTCTCAACTGGGCCATCTGCTTCCAGTCAAACTATACCTTATTTTCAAAGCACACCTAAAACTTGCCCAGTCCATGACTCTGTTCGCCCCATTATCTTTATAGGAACACACCCTTTGTAGGGGGCAGGGCCTTTGTAGGGCCCTACTCCCATAGGACTGGCATCCTTATAAGAAAAGGAGAACCAACCCAAATGCCCATCAAATGATAAGACTGGATAAAGAAAATGTGGTACATATACACCATGGAATACTATGCAGCCATTAAAAGGAATGAGATCATGTCCCTTGCAGGGACATGGATGGAGCTGGAAGGCATTATCCTCAGCAAACTAACACAGGAACAGAAAATCAAATACTGCATGTGTTCACTTATAAGTGGGAGCTGAGTAATGAGAACACATGGACACAGGAAGTAAAACAACATACACTGTGGCCTGTCAGAGGAGGGCATGGTAGAGGGGAGAGCATCAGGAGAAAACAGCTAATGCATGCAAGGCTTAATACCTAGGTGAGGGGTTGATAGGTGAAGCAAACCACCATGGTACACATTTATCTATGTGACAAACCTGCATATATGGCTCATGTACTCCAAAAATTAAAAAAAAAAAAATTTAACCCACTGGAAAATACAAAAAAAAAAAAAGAAAAGAAAAAGAGAACAGACACCTTGCCCACCATCTGCATAACTAAATCCTACTGACCCCGTGAGTCCATCTCATCTGAAACACTTCCCCTCCCAAGCTCCATATCTTTCTTATGCCAATTATTATTTGCACGATTCACTGGACAACTAATCATTGTCTGCTTTGTTCTGCCACTTCTATTTCCATCTTGCTATTTGGCCATATCTTTTAGAATTTAACATCTCATGTGTGGATAATTTCTCCTTAGTTCCCTGGTCAAGTCTTCACGATAATCATCATCTGTGGGATTCCTGCTATATGGCAGCCACTGTACTTTGTCTTTTGCTGACAGTAACTCACCTATTCTAAACATCAAGCTGGGAAACACAGGGGTTATTAGTAACTCATTTTGCTCATAAGAAACCAAGGCCCTGATGGGTTAGCTTCTGTGGTCAAGTTCACGCAGGCTCAGAAGCAAGAAAAGTAGAACTCAAACCCATTTCTCCACATTCCAAAGCCTAATCTCTTTGCCCCTTTATTGACTCACCTCTTACTTTTATCTGCATCTCTTCCATTTTCTCACTCAGGACACCCACAAAAACACTATCGATGTGATTTTAATTTCTCTACCTTGGTTTGATTGTACCTGAGGCCCAGGTACAATAAGCCTAGCATGAAGGAATTTCCTAGGAATAAATAAAATGTACCCAGTTAATATTTTTGGTTTGATGGAGAAGAATAGACTTAGTTACAAGGTTGTTGGCACAAGTTTGGAAGACTTTGGAAAGAATCATTGGGTCTTCTCCTGGTTCTTTGGTTGCCTTTACTGCCTGGGCAAATCCTTCCTAATCTCAGTGTTTTTCCACTTCTCAGAAATAAACATCACATTCTTACACATTCTTTAGGCTTCAACTTTTCAGAGAAGGCTTACAACTCCCCTGACCTACCGTCACAAAATGATATCAGTTCTCCCAGGATGCTATTAGAGGCTGAATTGTGTCCCCCTAAAAGATAGGTTGACGTCTTGGCCCCTAGGAACTAAGCATTTGATCTTATTTGGAAATAGAGTCTTTGCAGATGGAATCAAGTTTAGATGAGGTCATCATGGGGGCCCTGCTGCAATAGGACTGGCGTCCTTACAAGAAAAAGAGAACAAGCCGGGCGTGGTGGCTCACGTCTGTAATCCCAGCACTTTGGGAGGCTGAGATGGGTGGATTACCTGATGTCAGGAGTTTGAGACCAGCCTGGCCAACATGGTATAACCCCGTCTCTACTAAAAATACAAAAATTAGCTGGGTGTGGTGACGGGTGCCTGTAATTCCAGCTACTTGGGAAGCTGAGGCAGGAGAATTGCTTTAACCCAGGTGGCAGAGGTTGTAGTGAGCCAAGGTCGCGCCATTGCACTACAGCCTTGGCAAAAAGAGTGAGACTCCGTCTTAAAAAAAAAAAAAAAGAAAGAAAAGGAGAACAGAAACACAGGGAAAACACCATGTGACAACAGAGACAAAGCAGAAAGTAATACAGTCAAGGGTTTTCCCAGAAGCCGGAGAAGTAAGGAGGGATTTTACCTGCAAAGCCTTCACAGGAGCACTGCCACACAGACACCTTGGTTTTGGACTTCCGGCCTCCAGTGCTGCAAGAGAATATATTTTTTTATTGTTTCCAGCCACCCAGTTGTAGCACTTTGTCATAGCAGCAATAGGAAATGAATGCATACCTTATCCTACTTTATTGCATGCACCGTACCTAGAGTCAAGCCATTTGTATAAGTATTTATTTAGTGGCCATTTGCCAAGAAAGAATCAAGTCCTTGACAGCATCAGCTCCGTGCCTGTGGCCACACCCTCAGGGAGCCCAGAGCAGGCCCTCAATAAAGAGCCCCTGCCTGCACACATGAATGGAAGCCTCTTTCCTCCATGCAGCTAAACACTCTCAAGGCCTGTCCCCATTCTGGAGGCCCCAGAGCCACACTGCCATGGCTGGGGTCTTGCTGGAGTCTGCCCTTCCTGGGACACACGGGGAGGACTGTGTGGTTTCACAAGGACCTGAAGGCATGCATGTGCCCCATCTCACTGACTTAATCCTGCTGCTAATAGGGTACTCAGAAGATCCATCAGATACCTGCCCTCTAAGCTCCTCACCTCTGAGTAATTAACTAATGGGTAGTTGGAAGTAATCAAAGACTCCTATCAGAGACTATCAGCCAAATCTCCTTTGGAAGTCTGAAAACAAAGATTATCTGCAATGCCCAGGCCTCAAAACCAGGGAAATAAACCTGTATTGAATCAAACTCCCTGCCTCCAACTGAAGAATGTACGGGGGCTCCTGTTATAGCCTTCTGGCATTCTGAGGGTAAGAACTGTATTCAGCCGCTAACCTTTCTCTTAAATTGCCCATACAAGATAGACCATTATTATAATGAAATACCTCAGCTGGGAATGTGCTTAGTTTCAGCTAAAAGGTTTTCTTTCTGAATGTTGTGCTCGTAGGCGCTGCCTTAATTTGGGGGAACTTCCCTTTGGCTGTTTTGAAAGGACTTCGACAGGTTTGTTTATATTTTATTTGATTTGCTTCATTTCAGTGTGTGGGTCAGCCTGCCCCAGTCCTAATGATGATGAAAACTGGAAAAGATGGGGCAGCCCCAAGAAAGGATTAAGGAAAGAGCAATCATTTTAGTGAGGGAGAAATGGGAGTCAAGCCTGTGGTTCTAGAAGGCTCCACGTCCTTCTGCCCTGTGGGAAACCCACCAGGAGCTGGAAGAAAGTGCTCTGACCTGGGGTTTGCAGCCTTGGGACCCTCTGGGCCTTCTTGTTTGAACCATAAAGGTCTTTGCACAAGGCTGTCTCAGGAGGAGCTGATTTTAAGAGAAGGGTTAAAGTTCATGCTAAATTCCAAAATGCTTAGAACTCAAATTCAAGGGAGGCTAGGTGGTCAGAGGCCTTGTCAATACTTTAAGAGTAAAATGTCTGCATGTCCATCAGAGGTCCTGTTTGATCTGAGATCTGGGTCTGCCCTCTTTTCCAACATTGAGGCTTCAACCCAAAGGTCTCAAGCTGGTGGTTCCAGGGCTAAATCTGGCACATGGATATGTTTTGTTCAATCTGCCCAGCATTTGTTCATTTTATTTATATTTCCCTTGATTTTTTTTGCTGAGTCATTAAGATAAAAGAACATGGGAAATATCACATTAAACTATCCTTGCAAAATCAGAAAATCTAGCCCCCTGGGCTTGCATTTCCACATGGTGACCACTGACTATAAATGGAAAGCAGCCAACCCCTGGCAGGTGAGGAGACCTCCTTATCCCGCATCACTCAGGTCTCTGACCTGCCTGGTTCCGGTGAGATTACTTTGAGACCTCCTCACTCATCTAACCATTCAGCCACACAGCACTACTATTTCTACCACAGTGACAAATTAAATGTCACCCTTTCCACAAAGACTCTCAAACTCTCCCAACAGAAAACTTCCCACCTGGCCCCACCATAGGTTTGTGTTTCATTTGCCTAACTCATTTGGACATGGATCTTCCCGTCTGTCTGGGTGATCTGAATAACTTCATTCATCTCTCCTGACTTAGCACACCCCACCTCCTTCAGGAGGCCTTCCCTGATTGCTCCTCCCTCTTCCAGCCTGCTGCTTTTCGCTGCTTCTGCCTTTCCACATTCTTATCACTCTTGTTTCTTCTTTGTCTCCCCTGGTGGGCAGGGAGAGGGCAGAGGCTCAGCTCTGTAAACCCAGGAGGAAGCATGCAGCTTGGCATCTGGGAGGGTCTCTTGGCAAGTGTTTGCAGAATAGAGAGAGAATGGGACAGAAAGGAAGAAAAGGTTCATTTGCTCAGGATATTCAGTTAGAATGCTGACAGCAGGAATGCATCATTATAATAACAGTAATAATAATATTAATAGTTCCTAGCACCTACTGGGGGCTTTGAATGTGAGTCTTTTACATATTAATTTATTGTGTTAGTTTCAGTCCTCTGGGAAGCAGAAGTCTAGATGGAATGAGACATTTACTGAGGGAGATATCGGTAAAGGATAAAGGGGAATGAAGCAGGAGGATTCCAGGAGAACTTGGACTTCAGGACCCAGATCCCACAGGGGGAGGAGAGGGGAAGGAAGGAGGATTGGGTAGGAAGATAGGTCCAGTCTGGTCTGAGATAGTCTCTTCCTGGTAATGAGGCAGAGACCGTCCATCAGAGCAGTCCCACACCAGGCAGGAGAGGCTGGGCTCTAACACCTCTGCCAAGCCCAATCATTGACTGGAAGCCGCTGGGAGAGCAGGTCCTGGCTGTGCATGCTTGGGTGATCTTGAGGTGGATCATCTGGAGGCTCTCAGCTTGCAGGACCTCACACAGGGAGGTCTGAAGATCCCAGCTCCAGGACTGCTGCACCCAGATCATCGCCACAAACCCCCTTGGCGCCACGGTTGCTATTGTCAAGCTGAGCCTTAGGGGAAGTGATAGGACCTGGCCCAAAGCTACAGAGCTTTAGAGATGGAACTAGATATCAATACCAAATCAGGGTGCAGCCACCCTACCTTCTGATCCTCCACAACCCTCGGGGAAAGACGGGTTATTAAAGTCAGGGTTGATGGCCCAAAGCCCATTTTTCTGAGAAGGAATATGGGACCCTGAGCTAAGGAGCCGACTTGGCCATTCCGGAGAAAGGCCAGCAGGCACACCCAGGACTCCTGGCCTCCTGCAGCCCAGAGGAAGGAGACTCCGAGGCACCGATCCTCTGGGTTAGCAGGAGGTGGATTTCCACCAGCTCCTTTGTCAACCCCTCCCTGGCCCCACTAATGATGATAACACCAGCCAAGTCCTACAGAACAGCTTCTGTGTGTCGGGGGCTGTTGAACCACTTATGTCTTTGCCGGTCTTTAGCCTCTCAGCATCCTCGTGATGCAGAGACCTTTAGTCTCCCCATTTCCCGGGGAAGAAGATAGAGACGCAGAGAAGCAAGACACTACTTGCCCAAGGCCACAGCTAGTTAAAGACAAAGCTGAGATGCAAAGCCAGGTGGGCCCCGCTATTCAAGGCTCTGCCAACTTCAGCCAAGCAAGTGAAAAAGAATGGATGTCCTGTGAACATCCTGTGGCATCTTTGGAGAACGTTGCTGTTCTTATTACTCTCTCTCAAGATGGATGTTGCTCAAACGCAGCAGCGTCGTGACGATGCCAGTCGCCAGCAGTCTCCTGTCCGCGTGGGTTGCGAGCCCCGGGCGTGGACGGGGTTGGGAGCAAAAGGCGGCAGGTGCCAGCGGGGCCCGCCTCTCCCTGAAGGCGGCCCCGGCAAGTTCACGGCCGGCCCGGGGCGAGCGGCGCGCGGCCGTGCGGCTCCTGCTACCGCCCTGCGTGCGAAGGGGAGGCCGCGCCCCCGCGCCCCCACTCGCGCCGCGCCTGCCGCCGCCACCCGCCCGGCCGCCGGGCCGGCCACGGAGCTGCCGCTGCAGACTCGGCGGCGCCGGCGCACCTGCAATCAGACCCCGCGCCTCGCCGCCGCCTCGCGCCCAAGGCCGCCGCGCGACGCGCTCGCCGCTGATAAGAGGCGGCGGGGGAGGGGCGCAGGACGCTGGCGGGGGGCGGGGGCGGCTGCAGCGGGCTCGGCTCCCCTCTCCTGCCCTCCCCCTCCCTCTGCGATGTCTCTTCCCAAAGTCTCTGACGTGCCCATGTCTCTGTCTCTTGTCTGCGCCTCTCCCCTAAATTCCCTCCCCAGCCCTCGCCGCTAGTGCGTGTGTGCGCATGTGTGCATGTGTGTGCGTCTGTGTGGGTGTTCCCAGCCCCCCCACCTCCTGTACCTGCCTCTGTGCACTCCCTGACCGCTCTGTCTCCCACCTCCATCTCTCTGATTCTCTCCATCTCTAGCTGATTGTCTCTCTCTTTTTCTCTCTCTTAGCATTCCCTCTTAGTCCCTCCCTGCCTCCCTGTTCTTTCTCTCCGTTTTTCTCTTCCTCACGTAACTCAGAGCCAATTCCTCCCTCCTCCTCTGTCCCCTCTCCGTCTCTCCATCTTTGTCACTCTGACTTGCCTCTCCTTGTCTCTCTCTCTCCCTTCCCTGTCTCTTGGAGAGTCTTTGCCTGTCCTCCTTCTCTCTCTGCATCTTTCTCTCCGTGTCCCCAACTCCCTCTCACTTCTCCATTAGTTCTGTTCTTTCACTCGTTTATCTGTATCTCCCCTTTCCTTTCCCATTCCCCTCTCCATAACTCTGCCTGTCCCCTGCTCCATCTCAGTGTCCTGTGACACTTTCTCCATGGCCGGCCTGCCTTCGGAGCCAGCGGTTGCAGGAACAGCTGGACGCCCCCAGCGAGCAGGGCTCAGCAGGTGTCCTGACTTCAGGGGGCAGGAGTGTGCTCACCTGGGTGCCTTTCATCTGAGACTCTGGCACACTTCACAAACAGTCATTAAGGCCCGCCTGGGGGTAGGTCAGGGACTATCACAGCCTGGTCTGTTTGATTATCTTCATTATTAATACACATCCCCCTGCCTTAAATGAGTTTAGTGCAGGGGACAGAATCCCGACTGACGCCCGGAGAGATTAAGGTTTCCGAGGGTTGCACAGGCCAAAGATGACAAACTGATAGAGCAGGGGTGTGAGTTTCTGCTGCTTCCTTCCTGCAGTGCAAGCTTCTGCCAGGAGCTTAGAAACCACCTTTTCTGAGACCGCTCCAGGGGTCAAGAGATGGGGCTAGATTTCTCTGAAAATCCTGGCCTGGCGGTCTGCTTTGCACCAAACAAGTCAGCAGGGATCTCAGTGGGAACTCAGCCCCTTTTGCGCTTGAATAAATTCAGGAGTGATGGGAGAAGAACGGTGTCATAGGGCTTACTTGTGTATTCATTTTTCTGATCAGGTGATGCATCCAGATAGTATCAGTAGCGAAACAACAAGGGGCCGCAGGAGTTGGGGGGCATCAGCATTCTCAGGAACTGCATCTGGGCCAAAGCCACTGGGCCAAGAAGGCCAAGAAGGTCGTGTCACAAGCACAGTCGTTGGGCAGCTTTGCTTCATGAAGGCAGCTCAGATCCACAGTCAAGCCAATTTACCCAGCCAGCACTTCCCCTCAAACTCCCCAAAGGGATATTTCTTTTCTTTTCTTTTTTTTTCCATTAAGATGGAGTCTTCCTCTGTTGCCCAGGCTAGAGTGCAGTGGTGCGATCTCGACTCACAGCAACCTTCGCTTCCTGTGTTCAGGCAGTTCTCTTGCCTCAGCTTTCCAAGTAGCTGGGATTACAGACACCTGCCACCACACCCAGGTAAGTTTTGGATTTTTAGTAGAGACAGGGTTTCGCCATGTTGGCCAGGCTGGTATTGAACTCCTGACCTCAGGTGATCCACCCACCTTGGCCTCCCAAAGTGCTGTGATTACAGGTGTGAGCCACCATGCCAGCCTTCAAAAGGGATATTTCTGGCACCTACTCTGGTGGCAGCAGTCAAAATTAATGCTCACTGATTAAGCGCACATGTCCCTGTAAATAAAGACAGAGCCTGTGTGTTGAATCCTCCAGGATGGTTGGAAATGGGGGCAGGGGGAGTGACTAAATTGCTATGGCCATTTGAGTATTTTTCAGTAACTCTGCCTCTGGTATAAAACGTTTTGGTCTAGTTGGGCATCATGGTGTGTGCCAGTAGTATCACTTACTTTGACTATCATTGTAAAGAACTTCGCCTCTCTGCTTAGCAAGTAGTCCAGCTCATAAAGTAAAATAAAACAAAGTGTCTATTGTAGAATCTAACCTCCTGAGTATACAGGTAGTGACTAAAATTCTTCCAGCTTTCCTGTTTATTTGAACATTTTTATAATAAATGCTAGGAACAAAAGTATAGAATGTCCGCCAGCACCTAGGAGAATATTTGGTCTGTAAATCAAACTTCTTGTCATCAAAGATCAGGATCTGGCTAATAATTAAATCACATGCGGAATCTGGATGCTTAGTGGCTCTCTTTGAGGAAAAAGAAATGCAGCCTGCTTGGCGGCCCAGCCCAAAGCTAGCCTGGAGGAGCCGCAGGAGGGGTCTGCGGTGGAGAAATCTAGAATCTGATTACACGCAGGCCACTGACTTGCGCCGTGATCTTGGGTAAGTAGGTTTACCACTCGGTGTCCTGTTTTTCCATCTGTGAGATGGGGATGATAACATGGGGCTGCTGGGTCAAGCAAGCAGATAACTTCCAGAAAGCTCTTTGAGCTTCTTGGAAACAGCACTCGAGATATGATTAGGCGCCAGTGTGCTGCAGAGATGTGTGCCCGGTGGCAATTGGAGTGATCCAGGTCCAGTCTGGGCAGAAGTGGTCCTCGGGCTGTAAACAGAGCTTTCAACTGCTCCACCTGGTGTCCTGCGTCTCATCTCCCCTTCCCCCTGCCTGCCCCCACCCTGCTTTCCCGCCCCTCCCTCCACCACTCCCCAACACAGCTCCAGCCTGAAATGCTTTCTCCTCCTAAAACCTCCTGCTCTCATACCCCAGTCACGTCTTACAGCAGTAATGTCAATAAGAAGCAATAATTACTATTATAGCAGCTTCCATATTATTTTATAGGCCCTGTACTAAGTGCTTTAAAAGGATTCTCTTTCAATTCTCACAAAAAATCACCAAGGTAGATATTCTTATTATGTCTCTTTTATAGATATTTATAAAACTGATAGCTACCAACTCCAAAAAACTTTTCCTAACTTATTCCATTAAGAGACAACTCATGCTAGGTGCTTTACATATATGGTATCATGCAGCCCTCACCATAGCCAAGCAAAATGAGACTTCATTGTCTTGGCTTCACAGATAAGACCACTCTGAGTCTTCATCAATGCTGGTACTCTCCCTCATACTTCAGTATATTTGACTTTATCAAGAAGCTGTTTTGCCAGTTTCCCTAGTATTTCAAGAGTGCACAAACACCTCCAAAGTATGTTTTATTTTCTGTAAAAACAAAACTCTGAAGTCTCAGTGGGTTATCACAATAAAACTAAATACAACGCAAATCGGCAGAGGGCTCTATTTCATGCAGTCATTCAGGGACCCAGGATCCTTCCACTTAGTAGCTCTGCCTTTTCTATGTCTTTAAAGTCTTCTTCTTTTGGCAAGTAGATGGGAAGAGAGAGCCTATCCAGCCACCGCTTCTCACATCTTCCATTCTAGAAGAGCCCAGTTTTTCTTTCATTGCCCCTATGTTGCTTGAAAAAATTTTGATTGGTTAAAGTCAATCATGTAACCTCCTCTCTTCATTTTCTTGCTAATGATTGGTCGAAGAGAGAACATATGACCCTCATGAGAAGGTGGCTGCTAGGAGCTATTTGGAAAGGTTTCTGTGCTCTATAAATACACACAGAAGAAATGGACCCTTTTCTGGCTTCAGCCATGGGTGTTTGAGAGAAACTGACACCTGAAATGGCACAACCAACAGAGGGAGAGCCAACCTAGAGAGGCTGCTGGAGGAAAAGACAGAAGGAGTCTCTGACTTCAATGATATTGTTGAGTTGCTGGATTACTCAACCCTGGAACCATCCTAACTGCATTTCTTGGTCTATAAGATTATAAAATCCCTGATGTCTACTTCGTCTGAATCTTTGTTTCTTGTCATTTGAAGCTAGTAATGTTCTAACAGGTGGCAATGTAAATTCTCATCCCAAAGTAATTTCTCATCCTTCACTCCTTCCCTTCCTCCCACACTTCCAAGTCTCCAATACTATTATTCCACACTCTACGTCCATGTGTACATGTTATTTAGCTCCCATTTATAACTGAGAACATATGATATTTGACTTTCTGTTTCTGAGTTGTTTCACTTAAGATAATGGCCTCCAGTTCCATTCATGTTGTTACAAAAGACATGATTCCATTCTTTTTTGTGGCTGAATAATATTCCATTGCATATAAATACTATAGTTTCTTTACCCAATCATCCAAAGACACTATTACCAATTACATCAAGACAACAGAAGTAAACTGTGGGGCTGAACAAAGCAAAGTGGGAGGTAATGCTCATCTTAATCCTAAATTAGACATCTACATGTCAATATATATGTTGGATATAAAATTCCATTTCATCAACTACAAAATGAGGATGAAAGTATCCACTTCATATTGTTATTATGAGAATTAAATAAGAAGGGGCTAGGGATGGTGGCTCAACCTGTAATCCCAGCACTTTGGGAGGCCGAGGCAGGCAGATCACTTCAGTCCAGGAGTTCAAGACCAACCTGGCCAACATGGAGAAACCCTGTCTCTACTAAAAATACAAAAATTAGCCGGGTGTGGTAGCATGCACCTGTAGTCCCAGCTACTTGGGAGGCTGAGGCAGAAAAATCATATGAACCCAGGAGGTGGAGGTTGCAGTGAGCCAAGATCATGCCACTGCATGCACTCCAGCTTGGGTAACAGAGCTAGACTCCATCTCAAAAACAAAAGAAATTAAGAAGGGATGTGAAGAACCTCATGCACCTCCAACAGCACTTAACACAGAGCAGGCAGCTGTCCTTCCGGCCCTACACAAAGAGAATCCTGGTCTTCCCTTTCAGCTTATTTCCCTTTCTCTCTTGGAGGCTTCAACTGTTGCTCTACCGAATATTCAGAAGTTATTCTACAGAATCACAAGAAGAAAGAATAGAAATAAAAGAAATGGCCCATAGCCCATAGGCTTTATGTCTGTTTCACAGTGCACAGGAAGTACAAATAAAGAACTTGAGTTCATGGGAAATTACTTTTTGACTGTTTTTCCATTTGATAGGCAAAAAACCCAATATCTTCTTGTTTTAATTTGCATTAACTTTATTATAGTGCTGCTATTGATTTTTTTTTATAACTTTAATTGGCCATTCATATCCCTAGCCTGTTTTTCCTAATCATACATTTATCTTCTTAATTTATACTCTTTGTATAATAAAATTAATAATCATTTTACTTCCATAATGTCTATATTTTCCACTTACAGTCCTCTTTATTTTGATTTGTATGATATTTTCTGGTTTTGATTTTTTACTTGATATATAACTTGTAGTTTCATCTTTTATGATTAAAAAAGCCTCCTCCAACCTGAGTTCAATAAAAGTTCATCTATATTTTTTCTAATTCATTTATAATTTCAATTTTTACATGTGACTCAATCTACTTATATTAAGTTTGCTACAGGGCATAAAGTAAGGGTTTTATTTTGTTAAATAATTTATCACTTGTCACAGCATTATTCTTCACCACTTCCTGATAATTTCTTCATTGATTTGAACTGACACCTTTATCATGGGTTATATTCTTATCTATGCTTGAGGTTATTCATGGGATTTTATATTGAACTTCATCTGTCTATTTGTCATTAGACCCATACTGTTTTAATTATTGTAGCTTTGTAATATGTTTTAAATTTGGTAGCATACGCCCTCTTTTATTTTTCACATAAAACTTTATAGCTACTCTCACTTTGTTTTAAGATCATTTTTGCTTAATCTTGATGAATTCTTTGAAAAATATTTTTTAAAAATTATTAGGCTAATTTTTTTAACTAGAGATTTTGATTCCTTTTTTAACTCTCTTATTCTTAAAGTTTTCCATTGATTCAGTCAGATCATCTGCAAATAATTATATTTTCATCTATTTATTTATCTTCATTTTATGTAGTTTTTTCCTGCCTTATTGACTAAAACTTCTTAAAAATTATTAGAAAGTAATTATGAGCATTCTTATTTCTGATTTCAATGAGAAGGCCTCCACTATAAATAATGTTTCTATTGATTTGAAAAAGAAAATCAGTATTATATTAGAGAAGCATACTTCTGCTTCTACTTTAACAAAAACTTGATTATTATTCTTGTTTTAAATCACATGGAATTTGAATTTACCAAGTACTCCTTTTTGACCTGCATCAAAATAACCTTGTTGGACCATCTTATATTCTTGGTATAGATCCACTTCACCTTGGTGGTTATACCTCTAATGTAGGATTTCCAGTTGTGCTCCAGAAGGCACTGGGAGCGCCATGGAGCTCCTCAGGAAATATGTGAGAGTGGGTTTAGGGAAAGATTGTGGAAGAAAGAAGGGGAGGTTGGGATTTTGGAAAAGAGAGACCCACAATACCCAGAAGGAGGATATACTCACAGCACCCTTGTTGCAACAAATTGAGACTTCACAAACCATTTTATTTGAACAGAACTTCTTAAGCAAACAAATAAATAAAAACACTAGCTTTATAAACAGCATGCTTTAAGATCAATGGTTTTTTGTTTACTATGTCCTTATTTATATTTATACATGGGTGTGAGCTACAGTTTTTTATTTTAGTGCTACATTGGTATACTCTCTGCCATTGCCTATAGGAAACTTTCAGGACTGTCTTGATTTCCCCAAGATTTTCCAAATTTTATCTCCAAAAGTCCCACATCACAGAAAACCACTCCAGGAAACAAGGACAGCTGGTCACCTTGACAGTTTATAGAGAATGATGACGTCTTATCTCTTGAAGATGGAAAGTACCTCTCTAATAAATTCCTTTGATCCAGGATTTCAGTTTTTAAAGATGACATATTGACAGTTGTGCGAATGTTTTCCCTGGTTTCTCTACATGTATAGAGACATACATACCTGTGTACTTATACACATATATTAATTTTTAATGAATTTTATTAATATTTCCCTAGAACATTTGACATATCATTACATTTTTTTAAAGTGATTAATATAGAAGAGTGTTTCTCAGCAGGAAATGATTTTTGCCTCCTAGGGGACATTTGGCAATGTCTGGAGACATTTTTGGTTGTCACAACTTAGGGGTCAGAGGTGCTACTGGCATCTAGTGGGTGGAGACCAGAGATGCCACTAAACATTCTACAATGCCCAAGACAGGCCCCACAAGAAAGAACTGTCCATCCCAAAATGTCAATAGTGCTGAGGTTGAGAAATCTTGATGCAGAAGTATATATAACACTCTCATAACTTTATCCCCTTCATAACTTCACATCTTGTTTCTCACCACTAACTTGGGGTATTTAGGTTTCTTCATTTTTTTCTTTGTTAAGCTTTGCAGTAACTCGTTCTTTTAAGATTTGTTTCTCAACCAATAATCTCTTAAGTTTACTTACCAAATTTTGATCATTTTTTGGTCTTTATTGCTTGATTTTATATTAACCACTCCTTTTCTTGTGCTTTTGCATGCTTTGCTTTGATGTGCTTTTTCCAGATTCTTTTATTGAAAGCTATTAGGTGCGAGTCAACAAGACCCCTTTAGGGCTGACATTCGGTGACACATACTGTGGTCCAACATTATTTCTGTCATCAAAGTCATGCCAAATCAGGGGGCAGAGGGGAGTAGTAAAAACATACGTCCTGACGTGTTTTCTGGCAAAAGTCCTAGTCCTAACAGCTGGATCGATTCAACTGATTACATTTTAATTAAGCCCACTAATGCCTACAGGTACAAAATAAGACTTTCTTTCAAAAATACACGGGAACTGAGATTTTTAAATAAAAAGATTCATAAGGAGAACCAGGTTATGTAGGATATCGAGCACGTTGATGAAAAAAGAAAAGTATGGTTATGAAGTTGGAACAGCTGAAAGGAGGGATGCAGAAAAAACAATCCACCCAAAGTGAGTTGAATTGATGGTGGCAGTAAAAAGATGGTGAAAGGGGAGAGAGACCTTAACAAGAGTAGGACTCAGGATCCGAAGGGAGGACAATGCATAACAATAACAATTGTGCTCTCCTCATCCTACAAGACAGATGTGGTCACTCCTGCTTTGTAGAGAAGGATGTGGAGGAGAATTCGAAAGGTTAGGGAACATGCCCAGAGTCACAAGGCTACACGAGGCAAACTCTATGCTCTTCTGATCCCAGAAGCCAACGTCTTTTCCACTACACCACGTCGCCTTGCAAATTATTCCTCGCAGGTAACAACTAGTCTAAGAATCTCGCTACAAAGCAGTTTCTCCAGCGTCCTCTGCTTCACACACTTCCGCCCAAAGGAACACGCCCACGACTAAGAATTCAGCTAAGCTGGGAAAAGTCCACATGAGGAACATAAATCTCTAGTTTACAGGAACAAGGAAAATCCCCCTTGGGAAAGTTCTGGAGACAGCTCAAAAAGACAAAGTCTGGGAATTTAGAAAGAAAGGCTAAAATGTGTTCAACCACAATTTTCATGAGTTGTCACATCCAAGGGCACCCCCATCTGTGGAAATTGATGGCAAGGAAGCTTATTATTTGATCACGTGAAGGTTGCCAAATGCCCAGTGCGGCAGTGAGGGTGAAAAGAGGGACAAACTTTCCTTCCATGTGTCATCTGCATACAGGACTTGGCAGCTTTGCCTCTGCTTAGGTTTGCCTGTGAAACCACTTTAATTCAACTCAACAAACAGTAACCCAGTATTGGAGATCTAGAGCTCATAAAATAAACAATTTCTGAAGAAAACTCACAATTAGGTAGAGGAGGCAGGTCCATAAACAAGTAACGGCAGCAATCTGGTCCATGAACAGGATGTTACTGCCAAAGAAAAGTTGAGATTTGTTGCAAGGGGAAGTGTTCCATTGTCAAAGATGAAATGCTATTCTCTTCACTGCGGGACTTCTCAGGACCTTTACTCTGCAATTGTCTCTTTGTAAATTTCCCTAAGTTCGCAGCATACAGTTAGCGGCATTCCCCAACTACATTTAACCCTGAAAGCTCTTTCTACCTAAGGAACGTCTTACAGAACTAGTAGTGCTCTCCTCTCCACTAGAGACATTTAGAAGAAAGGAGACTAGAATAGATAGAAGTGGGTTTCATGAAGTGGACTAGTAGAGGTGACAGGGTGGAGTCTGAAGAAGCTTGGGGATAATTTGCAGAGGCAGCGATAATTTGAACTGTCATGAAAATGAGGAAGAATTGGTCAAACAGGTAGTGGTGGGAAGTGGGAGATAGTGGAAAGGGCTTTTGAGAAAGAAGCAATAGCATAAGAGAGTCATGGATCACGTGGTGTATTCAGAAAACACTGGAAAACTGGAAAACACTGGAAAACTGGGTGTATGCTTCCAGAGCACAGTGTGAACCATTCACACATAACCTTCTCTTGCTACCTACCCATGCTCGCTTTTATGTGGTAGAAGACATACAGTCTTTGCTCAAGCTTCCTAGAGTTCTCACTTGCTGAGCCCAAATTTTTCCTGTTATTTCTAAGAGAATAAAGTATTCTGGTATAAGTAAGTGTACGCATGGGTCTGGAGTCAGAAAGTCCTCGATTAAATCCCAATTACTCTCTTTCTGTTGTTTGAGTTTGCATACGCCATTGCCTCTTGTTCTTCTCCAGCTTCCTTGTCTATATGGTGGAGATGAGAAAAAGCACCTAACGCCCTGTGGTACTAACAAGCAAATGCCCATAAGCTGTCTCACACATACGGAGTGCTCAATGGTGGTAGCCATGAGCATTGATGATTATTTACATTTTTGTGCCATTTGAGAAATGAGTATTCTTTGGGAATATCAGCCCCTTGTGTAATAAATACCACGTAGTAACATTTATGGGAATGATCACCCAAGCACCCCTTCATCTTTTGCTGTACAGGTGATAGGGAATGGCTTAAAGAAGTAAGGACCAGGCCGGGTGCGGTGGCTCACGCCTGTAATCCCACACTTTGGGAGGCGGAGGCGGGTGGGTCACCTGATGTCAGGAGTTCGAGACCAGCTTGGCCATTATGGCGAAACCCCATCTCTACTAAAAATATGAAAATTAGCCGGACATAGTGGCGTGTGCCTGTAATCCCAGCTACTAGAGGGGGTGAGGCAAGAGGCTCGCTTGAACCTGGGAGGCAGAGGTTGCAGTGAGTCGAGATTGCATCACTGCACTCCAGCCTGGGCTACAGAGGGAGACTCCATCTCAAAAAAAAAAAAAACCAAAAAAAAAAAAAGAAGAAGGACCCATGAACTCAAGTCAGCCTTAGAAGATCTGTGACCTTGAGCATGTTACGTGGCCTCATAAGCCTTCTTTTTTTAATCTGTAAATTGCGGATTAAATGACATCAACCTCATCTAGTTGTCGTGAAGTGTACTTGGGCTAATTATGCAGAATATTTCAGCAGAGAGACAGGCACCAAGTAAAGTGCTGTGTGCATGCTTGCTATTATGATTTGATGGTTTCTTCATCTGCAGATATTCCCTGGGACCCAAACCTGAAGCCCCTGGGCTGCCCTTTCTCAGTGGGACTGACTGGAGCAGTTACTGATGGCACCGGCTTAAAGAGGAAATGGAGAGTGTGTTTGTGTGTTTTTGAAATAGGCATCCTGAGACAATCTCTTCATAACTAATGTAGCCCAGCCCTCTGTACTGAAATTGCTGGACTCACACAAGGCCCAGATGTGAATGAGTGTGTGAGGAAATAGCCGTAGGAGCAACACAGATCTCTCTATTCAGTGTTTTCCTTGTGGGCAGCCTGCATGTATTCATTCTTTCATTCCAGAAGTATGTATTTAGTCCCTGATAGGTGCTAGGCATCATGATAATAGCTGGAATGCAGAGGTGAATAAAACAGTATGGGCTTGTCCATATATATATATATATATATATATACACACACACACACACACACAATAAATTATATATATTATGTATTTGTTGTATGTGTGTTTATGTATATGTACATATATGATAAGAGTTTATAATCCTATATGGAAACAGTTTATAATCCTATATGGAGACAGATATATGGATATATTAAAATGGCTTTTTTTTTCTTTTTTGAGACAGAGTCTTGCTCTGTTGTCCACGCTAGGGTGCAATGGTGAGATCTCGGCTCACTTCAACCTCTACCTCCCAGGTTCAAGCAGTTCTCCTGCCTCAGCCTTCTAAGTAGCTGGGAGTACAGGCACATGCCACCACACCCAGGTAATTTTTGTATTTTTAGTAGAGATGGGGTTTTGCCATATTGGCAAGGCTGGTCTTGAACTCCTGACCTCAAATGATCCACCCATCTCAGCCTCCCAAAGTGCTGACATTATAGGCATGCACTGCACCCTGCTAAAGTGGCTTTTATTTTGGTGGATAAAGAAAACAGACCAGGACTTCTGCAAAACATTTTTTGTTATGGGCAAAGAAAACATAATTTTTTTTCACTATAAGACAATTTAACAAACATTAACTGAGCATCTACTATGTGTCCAACCTCATGCTTGGTTTTCTAAGGATACATTGATGAATAAGAAGCTACCATCAGAAAAAGCTCACACTCTGGCCAAAGATATTCACTTCTGAAAGTGTCCATCATTATCTAGTAGAGGGAGCAGTAGGGCTTGATGGGTGGTGAGTGCCTAGAGCCTGCTCTCAGGTCACCTGAGTCCAAGTCACCTGCATCAGGCACCTCCTAGCTATGACCTTAGGCAAGTGATCTAACTGAGCCTCAGTTTCTTCATCTGTCAAATTGCATATAAAAATAGCCCCTGCCTTTTGGGGTAATTGTACAAATTCAATGAAGTTTTGTATGTCAGGGGCTAAGCAAGGAGCCTGGAATGCATAAACACTCACAATTTAGTAAGTAATGCAGGAGTAGAAGAGTATTATTTTAAAAGGACTTGTATTGAATTAGTAAGTGCTGGATTCAATTAAGAAGACTTGGTGAGATTTAAAAAAAATTTTTTTGTTTTAATGTTTCCAATGGAGGTTTTTGAGGTTTTGTTTTGTTTTTTTTTCAATAGTCAGAATTGACCTTCCTGCACTCTACTCCATTTCTCTGTTGCAAAGACTGCTTATTTTTAAAGGCCCTGAACTTAGCTTCCCCTTTCCTTTTGACAAGTCTCCCCTAGGTAGCTCTATACAGACCAAAGGACCTATTTAGGGTAACCAGCTCTCCCCAGTTGCCAGGGCCTGAGGGTTTCCTAGGACATAGGACTTTCAGTACTAAAACCAGGACAGTTCTGGGCAAACCAGAATGGCCAGTACCCCTCCTGGGTGCTCACATAACAACATAACAAGAAGGTGCACATGTAAAGTCTCTCTGGGTGTGTGCAAGTGTGAACCTCAGAAAATGAAAGCGACACCTGGACAACACACAGCTGTGTCTGGCACCCAAAGGACAAGGTCCATAGGACAGCGCCCCAGTGGCCTGAGACCTGCTTGCATCTACCCCGCTTAGGGTGCCTCCGCCAAGGCACAGCCTGCTGGTGACTCAGCAGGCTTCTAGGTTCTGAGCCTCAGCTTCTGATCACTCAGTACAGCTCTTGCTCCTGATAGTAGACATAACCCTGGAGTCACTCTGAGAGGATTCGGGATACAGGTAGGAAGGAAGAATTAGCAAGTACATGTGATGTGCAATGAGAGGCAAAGCTTTGCTCTCAGGGTTGGTTCTGGATTCAAATTTGGCTCTGCTACTCTCTAGTGACATGACTTTGGGCAAACTACCTACCTCTTCTGAGCCTCAGTTTCCTATTTGGAGAAACACATGATATAACGCATATCACCTACTTAGCGTAGGGAAGGATACACAGACAGGACTTAATAAATGGCACTCATCACTGACAATTGTCGCTACCATTGTATTGGCATGATCACAAATAGTATTGATGTGATCATAAATAGTATTGACATTACTGTGACTAGTATCAATATGATCATAAATAGTATTGACATTATTGTGACTAGTATCGATATGATCATAAATAGTATTGACATTCTCATAAATTGGGAACATGACTATTTCCCACTCCTCGTCCTTTAAGTGAGCCATTTAACATAGCTGCAAAATCCAGACCAACGCTTTGAAACACAGTAACAATAATTCAGAAGTGGTGGTAAGTTTCTTTACAAGTTCCAAAAAAAAAAATGTTCAAGTAGGATACATTAAAAACAGATTAGATTTTTAAAATCTTTATTTTTTTTCCAGCTTTCAAAGAGACAATTCTTCCAAATTCTCATAGTCTAAATCAATCTCTCCCAAAGTATGTTTAGATAAAAAATATGTATTATTTTATGAAATAAAATAAAATAAAGAAGGTAGTCCGGGAATTAAATGAGTTTGAGGAATACTGAACTAAATTAAATGTAATGAGTTTCTTTACTGCAAGATTTCTCAAAGCTTTTACTATGTGGATCAACTTCCTGACTCTTGGAGACAGGAAGAATATGCTGCCTGCCATCCCCCTATTGACTTGGTTATGACACCCTTTGCTCATGGAACATGGACTAGAGTTGAGTGGAATGGAGTTGGAAAGTTCTAATTTGGATGTTTCTCCTGGAGTTCTAGATTCTTCCTGATCTCAGTCCATACCCTCTAGCATGGCTTCCTAAGGAATTAGTGCTTTATTCCTGGTCTCTGAGTCCTTCCACTTGGCCACTCAGAGCTCTGACTCATTCCTGAGCTTCGCCTTTACTTCTAGGTGAGTCTGGGTTCTCCCCACTGACCTCCCAGGGAACAGGATTCTAGAATCTGAGCAAACGTAGAACACTTTTTCTGTGTCTCATCCCTCCTTTCTGGGAAACTGGGTGTTGGTGGTGGTGTCTGATCTACCAAGATGTTTCATTTCTCCTCGGAGAACATTGCTTTCTGATAGAGATGATGGGCATGGTGATGCTCCTCATGATGATAAAATAATAAATAGCTTATCTTTACAGAGCAGATACCATGTGCCTGGTACTTTGTCTCACCCCTGTGCAGTGAGTACTGCTATAAATGAGGAAACTGAGGTTATAAGAAGGTCTCTCACTTTCCCATGATTACCCACCTAGTAAGTTGTAGAACCTGTCTCTACATGAATGATCTCATTCAAGACTACCAGAAAGTTGACTTAATTCAGAACCCATGTTCTTAAACTACATGATGCTGATTTTTCTCAAAAACATAAGTAAAGATCCTAAATGAACTCCAACAGGTAGACCCTCATCAAAATGATCACATCAAGAGGGTTTGGGAAATACTGACCTAAAGTAAATTTCAAGAGTGTCTTTACTGCAGGACTTCTCAAAGCTCAAATGAGGGCCTTGAAAACCCTCAGCTTCCTTCAAACACTAACCTAGGATGCCTCAAGATGTAAGATGAGCATCCCATGCCCCATACATTATGGCAGCCAATGACGTGAGCCTTGGATAACCTCTTCCACCTTCTGCTTCAGCTTGGCAGGAGAAACAAAGTCACAGAGCCCCAGGTTACATGCTGATGTGACTCACAGATGTGTTGGCTTTACCCTATCTCTGCCACTGGCATTCTTTTATTCCATCAGCATCTCACGGTTTTGTTTTGGTTATTTTTCATCTAAACAATGAGGTAATTCAGCAACTCTATCCTATACCAAAAGATGCTTTCCTGACCTGGGGTTCTCAGAAGTCCAACCCTTCAAGTTATTAATTACAAGCCCAGAATCAACCTCCGCCCAGTCCCTCACCCCAGCCAGCAGAGATAAGGTGCTGCCCTACTTCCTCCAGCAAACTGTCTCTTTGTCACGTCGTTGGCGCCACCAAGGTGACTGGCGCCTGCCGCACCTCCCTGCCCACCCCGTGAGGTGGCAGCTTATCGTCTGAGGGTGAAGTGATGCGTGTGTCCACCCAGGGGCTGCTTGCAGACAGTATTTGCAGGCTTGTAAAAGGTGCTGTATAAATCAATTATTAATACTAATCAGAACACGATGGCCCCACAAGCCGGAGAGAGGAGGCCCAGACATGGGTGCCACACCCTCCTTGACACAGTCAGTCAGGAGCCAGGTATCTCATGAGTTACAAAGAGATGTGAGGAGAGACGATGACCTAAGGGTGATAAGAATTAACCTCTTCTCCATGAGTCCCATCTGGCCCTTCAAAAGCCTCTGCCTGACAGCACTGCCTAAGTTAAAGAAAGTTCTGGAACTTTAGAATGGCAGGACTCAGAGGGCAAGGCCTTGGTGCCAGTACTTAGTTCCAGGCTCTTTGTTGAATTCAGTCAGGGCTGTAGTTTAGCCTCAATGGACTCTAGAGAAAATGGTGCCTACCAAGACGTGTTTCTCACAAGCCATGTTGTCGCTTCTTGACATTGGGGGG
>CAUYQU010074640.1:0-27551 GCA_963574635.1 Cheracebus regulus
AATAAAGATTATAGCAGGGATAACTAGAGAATAGAAAAATTATAGAGAAAAATCAATGAAAGTAAGAATTGATTGGTTCCTCAAAAAAAAATCAACAATTCGTCATTAGAGTGAATCGGCAACCAACAGAATGGGAAAAAATTTTTGCGGTCTACCCATCTGACAAAGGGCTGATATCCAGAATTTACAAAGAACTAAAACAGATTTACAAGAAAAAAACAAACAAGCCCATTCAAAAGTGGGAGAAGGATATGAACAGACACTTTACAAAAGAAGACATACATGAGGCCAACAAACATATGAAAAAATGCTCATCATCACTGGTCATTAAGAGAAATGCAAATCAAAACTACATTGAGATACCATCTCACGCCAGTTAGAACGGCGATCATTAAAAAATCTGGAGACAACAGATGCTGGAAAGGATGTGGAGAAATAGGAACACTTTTACACTATTGGTGGGAGTGTAAATTAGTTCAATCATTGTGGAAGACAGTGTGGCGCTTCCTCAAGCACCTAGAAATAGAAATTTCATTTGACCCAGCAATCCCATTACTGGGTATATATCCAGAGGATTATAAATCGTTCTACTATAAGGACACATGCACACGAATGTTCATTGCAGCACAGTTTACAATAGCAAAGACCTGGAACCAACCCAAATGCCCATAGATGATAGAATGGACAGGGAAAATGTGGCACATATACACCATGGATTATTATACATCCATCAAAAATGATGAGTTCGTGTCCTTTGTAGGGACATGGATGAACCTGGAAACCATCATTCTCAGCAAACTGACACAAGAACAGAAAATCAAACACTGCATGTTCTCACTCATAGGTGGGTGTTGAACAATAAGAACACATGGACACAGGGAGGGGAGCACTACACACTGGGATCTGTCGGGGGGAAACAGGGGAGGGACAGTGGTGGGGAGTTGGGGAGAAATAGCATGGGGAGAAATGCCAGATATAGGTGAAGGGGAGGAAGGCAGCAAATCACACTGCCATGTGTGTTCCTATGCAACAGTCTTGCATGTTCTTCACATGTACCTCAAAACCTAAAATGCAACAAAAAATAAAATAAATAAAAATAAATCAACAATTCAAAAGCCTTCAGCTAAATTGACTAAGAAAAAAAAGAGAGAAGTCTCAAAAAACTATAATTAAAATTGAAAATGAGATATAACTACTAATTCTACAGAAATAAAAAAGAATATAAGAGAGGAAATTGTATCCAAACAAACTAGGCAACCTAATTAAAATGGATATATTCCTAGAAACACACAATTGACCGGGACTGAATCATGGGGAAATAGGAAATCTGAATATACTAAAACAGTAATTAAAACCTCCCAACAAAGAAAATCCATGACCAGATGGCTTCACTAGTGAATTCTACCAAACATTTAAAGAAAAATGAACACCAATCTTCCATAAACTGTCCCCAAAAAACTGAAGAGTAAGAAATACTTCCAAATTCATCTTATAAGATCAGTGCTACCCTAACACCAAAGCCAAAGATACTAACAGAAAATAAAACTACAGACCAATATCTGCTGAATATCGATGCAAAAATCTTTTAAAAATACTAATAAACTGAATACAAGAGTATATTAAAAGAATTATGCACCATGATCAAGTGGATTTATTCCTGGAATACAAATGACTATTTCCAGTGTGTACAGGAGTATAGAGACATATTTATGTATGTTAATGTATGTATTTTATTTCACATAGATGTTTTGAAACTGGCCCACTTTACTGTTTTACACTTTTTCTAAGTGATTTGCTTAGATTTTCCAAGAAGGCAAGCATATCACTAATAAAAAAAATAAGTTTTTCTCTTCCTTTCCAATATTTAAGTCTCTTACTTTGTCTTCCTACTTTATTATACTAGCCAGAACACACAGAACAACATAAATAAAATATTCTTCTGTGTCAAGTTACACTAAGAGTATCTTTGTAAGTTACATATGGGAGTTGAAGGCAAAACTAATAGACGGAGATTGAAGGTAGATCAGAGGGGGGTGGTATGGAGTAGGTGAGTGGGCTGCAATAGCGACAAGAACTTTCCAGGGAGATGGAGATGTTCTGTCTCAACTAGAGTCATAGCTACACAGGTGTAGGTATTCGTCAGAAGTCATTGACCTGCACACTTAAATCCTGTTTTTCTTCTTATCAATTTATACCTTAAGACTGATTTAAAAAAAAAAAAAGTGGAACCTTTGAAGGTTCTGCTATGATGATAATGTGTCTGTTCTCCTTTGAAAGACTGTTGTAATAAATTACATTAATAGTTATTTTTTCCTCTCATGTTTTACATTTTTTAAGAGAATTATAACACTAAGATATGATCATTGTAGAGAAGTGTTTAAAATGCAGTTAAGAGCTGGACGTGGTGGCTCATGCCTGTAATCCCAGCACTTTGGGAGGCTGAGGTAGGTAGATCACCTGAGGTCAGGAGTTCAAGACCAGCTTGGCCAACATGATGAAACGCCATCTCTACTAAAAATACAAAAATGATCCGGGTGTAGTGGCGCACACCTGTAACCTCAGTTACTCAGGAGGCTGAGGCATGAGAATCAATTGAGGCCAGGAGGTGGGGGCTGCACTAAGCAGAGATCACACCACTGCACTCCAGTCTGGATGGCACAGTGAAACTCTGTCTCAAAAAAATAAAAATAAAATAAAATGCAGTTAAGCACTATGAAACAAACATCTGAAATGCCTCCATGGCAGAGATTACTATCGACATTTTTTTCCCTCACAAAAATGGATCAAAACAATTGTGCACACCTGTATGCATGTGTATACATGAGTTGTGTGTGCATGCATGTGACTGCATCATGTTACCAGCTGTTCAAACATTTCCACATCCCACAAGGCTCCATGTGATCTGGCCCTCTGTGTTAGTTTCCTCTTGCTGCTGTAACAAACTTAGTGGCTTAAAACAAAAGAAATCTATCCTCTTATAGTTCTGGAGGACAGGAGTTTGAAATGAGTCTTATGGGGCCAAAATCAAAACCTGACTCCCTCTGGAAGCTCTAGGGGAGAGTCTGTCTCCTCTCTCCCAGCACACAGAGCAGCATTTCTTGGCTCATGGCCCTCCACTGTCAAAGCTAGGAGCATAGCATCTTTCCTCTCTTACCCTGCTTCCACCACATGGCCTTTTTTTCCTGTCTGAAATGTCCCTCTGTCCCCCTCTATAAGGACCCCTGTGGTTACACTGGGTCTATCTGGATAATTCAGGACAATCTTGCATCCCAAGGGGCTGCTCTTAGTCACCTCCACAAAGGCCTCTTCCCTAGAAGTTAACATCCACAGGTTCCAGGACCAGGACCTGGTTATCTTCAGGGCCACTGTTTGGCCACTCACACCTTGCCTATCTCTTCAGCCTCATGTTCAGCAGTCCCCTGCCTCCACCCCACCTGCCTTCTACCCTCTAGCTATGTTGCTGTCCTCTCAGTTCCTTGAACACACCACGACCTCCTCTTGCCACAGTCTTTGTCACCTACAGGATATCACATGGGCATCAGAGAACAGAGAAACCATTCTGTGTAGTAGGAGGGAAAAAGCTTCAGTCTCCTGGGGTAGCTGGGAAGGTGTGAGAAGAGCTGGCAGAACTAGGAACTATGCTGGTTCAGGAGCCCAGAGAAGACACCTCCAGTGACCAAGGATTGAGGGAGCCATTCTGGGGAGTAGAAGCAGCCAAGAAAGGTTTCTCTGGGTGAGAAACCCTTCCTGTCTCCTCCATGGAACCTGCATTGCTTGTTGTGCAGTCCATCACATCTGCATTGCTTGTTGTGGCTTCTGCGTGAATGTGTGAAGGGGCTCAGCTCAGGGTCCAGGTGGATGTGGGTGGGCAGGGCAGTGTGCGGACTTGGGGCACATGGCACCCACTGACATTTAGGTCAAGGGAGGAACAGGGACACACAGGGTTGTGCACGTCCCTCAGTCATCAGTTTGGTAGTGGAAAGCCAGGGTGTTAGGCTGGGAGGGGGTCCAGGGACAGCATCCTTAGGTAACAAAACTCAGAAATATCCAATATCCATTGTTTTGGAGAATCCAACCCACAGCCTGTGCACCAGGGGAGACCTGATGGTAGGGACGCCCCTGCCCCATGTTGTGGCTGCCTTGTATGTCCAGGTGTCCACTTACAGCTGTGGAGAGTCTGGATGCCAGTGTCATCTCCAGGTTCCCCTTCAGGCCCACCAGGGGTGGCACCAACGTCAAAAGGTCTTTCACCTCCACAAACACAGGCCAGTGCTGGTAGGGAAAGAGTGAGGAGATAAACCAAACACACATGTCAGCGAATCTCTGGAAATGTCTTGAGAGAACCTTTAGCAAGTCACTTTTCACTCCCCATAAAATGGACAAGACTAAGTAGTTTCTTAAATGACTTCAAACTAAACACAAAGAAATGGTAAAGCTGTGAAACCTTTCAGTGCTGTTCACTGAATCGGCATCAGCGGCTGGAAGCACACTGGGGGCTGGGCCAGGCTGGAGGCCAGCGGGTGGCAGCTGTGCTGCCTGTGCTCTGCACCGTATGTTCTGTAAAGGCATGAATGGCTCCTGGATGAGAAAGTTGGGGGATTTCTCATGAATTAGGCTTGGAAACACCTGCAAGATGGCTGGGCTGAGGTAAGGCCCTGTCTCTACCGGGCACCTAGGGTCTTCAGGCAGGCCAGGCAGGCCTTGCCTCCCTCTGCCACCAGGTCCAGGGGCTTCGTGCAATCTGCCACTGAGCAGCCTGTGGGGCTTGGGGTGTTTAAAAACAGAGTATGTCTGTAGCCCATTTAACATAGAAAAATCAATAAACTCAAAGACAGGTCAAAGGGATTCGTGCTTCAAGAAAAATGGAAGAGAAAACATTTATTGGTAAAGGCGAAAACAATTCTTAACTGTTAAATGTACAATTAGATGTTCCCCTAAATCAGTTTTAATGCCCCATCTGATCCTACTGATGTATTTTGCCTGTCTGGCCACTGCAGAGATCTCTGATGCCTAACATGAGAAGCTTCTCCTGGGTTTGGAATTCTAGACCTGAAAACAAATCCCTGCTTTGTCATCAAGGAGACAGGAGGCCTGGGGTCTAGTCCCTGTCCATCCCCTACAAGGCAAGAGCTGTGTAAAGATGTGCAAATCGGCCCAGCCTCTAGGGACTCAGATAGTCATCCACAAACTGCCCAGCAACAGGCCTGACCAGGCGTGAAGGTGAAGAGATCAGGCCAGAGGCCCTTTAAGATTCCTTTCTGCTCTCAGACCAAGGAAGATGAGCACTGTTTATGGCTCCCTTCCTGTTCAGTTTCTCCCTGTACCTTATTTACTGGGCTGTGGAATTCAGAATCCAGTTCCAGCTCTGATGGAGTTCTGAGTTTGCCCTCTCCTAAAACTTGAGAAGAAAACAACGTCACCAAGCGAGGTGTCCTCCTGCGCCTCCCAGCCTCCCAGTGGCATCTGGCCACGGCTCTGTGCAGCTGTCCTCTCAGCCTGCACATTCCTCCACAGAGAGTGGGTCTCCATCCTCAGCAGGGGAACCAAGACCATCACACACTCCCCAGCTGGCCTTTGGGTGCTGCCACCCACACTCTCCCAACCTCCTGTGCAGCCCAGGGTGCTCATGGGCACTCTCTCTGCCTATACCGAAGACCCCGCACCCAGCAACCCCAAAGTCACAAAAAAAACCCTCCTCTCAGCCTTCCTCCTGCCTTCCCAGCACCACTATCTTTAAACAAGTGACGGTCCTCACTCATCGCTCTCAGTGCTGCGGCGCCTGGGTCCACCCTGCAGCCCTGCAGCTCTCACTCTCTCTCTAAAGGAAGTGGTGGCCCCTGATGGGTAAGCCCCAACCTGCTGCTCTAGCTGCAGGGTGGCACTGTCCCCCGCTGCACGGATAAAGCACCTGCTGACAGGCGCAGCTCTGTACCCTCTCCCCTGGCCTCTGGGCCTCCAGTTCTGTGCCCACCTCACTATCCACCCGTCTCGGTCCCTCTTCCTTCTCCTGACTTTGTAATACTGACCTTCCTTCCTGCTTTTTCTTCGGTTCTCTTTCTCCCCACACTCTGTCCCTTCTGCAACTTAAGTCCCCTTCCACTGCACACCCGGCACTATCTCCCAGCAGCCACCCCACCTGCTCCATCCTCCCTGGGCTTTCAGCAGGAAGCCTAGCAAGGAGATGGAGTGGAAGCTGAATCCTAATGCATGGAGGTCCCATCCTTCTTGCCAGCGGTTGCTATGACTCAGGCCAGTGAAATCTGAGAATTCCCGTCTGATCACATTGGGTGTCACACAACCGTGACGGGACTGTTCTGGCACAAAGTCTCGGAGACTGGCTGAATTGTGTCCCCTAAAACTCATATGGTGAAGTCCTCATGCCTAGTACCAAAAATGACTATATTTGGAGAGACAGTCTTTAAAGAGATAAAATTGAAATCTAGCCATGAGGGTGGGTCCTAGCCCAGTATGAGTGGCATTCTCATAAGAGGAAATTAGGACCTAGACATGTACAGAGGAGAGACCACGTGAAGACACACAGTGATCTGCAGAGCTCAAAAACCAACCCTGTCAACACTTGCATCTCAGACTTCTGGCCTCCGGAATTGTGGAAAAAATCAGTTTCTGTTGTTTAAGCTACCAGCTCTGTGGTATTTTGTTATGGCTGTTCTGGAAAACTAATACAAATGTAAAGTGAAAAAATGCTGGGTGACACTGTTAATCCAGTAATTAACCAATTCTGGCACTGTCCTATCTCTAGACTTCTGTACAGAGATAATTAGTGTCCTTTTTTTTTTAAAGTCCCTTTGAGTTAGGTTTCCTGTTAGCTGTAGCCAATAGCAAATACACTGACACCCTGGGCTTGTGCGGGTGCCTCCCAATGTCTCTGGCTCAGAAGTCTCTTGTGAGCATCAGATCTGCCCATCTCACTCTGGATGAACCCTGGACACCTCACAAGCACCTCAAACCCCAAATCTCCAAACTTCTCCTTGCCACCCTTCCTGCTCTGCCAGCCAGGACTCAATGCCTTCTTTTCCCAATCTGACATTCATCACAGCTTTTAAGGTCTGCCACCGCCCTCTCCAGCAACACTTTAAAGATGCCTATATCGGTCATCAGGGAGGTTGAAATCATCAGAAATAATGATTCTTGCACTTGAGGGGCTCTGAACTCTGCCCACAGCCCCCCACTCTCCCCTGCTCTTCCTTACCCTCAGGGTCATCCTTGACACCATTGCCTGGGGTGAGTGTTGTGGCATAAATATGACCCCATCACTGAGCTACCTGTAATCCTTCACTGCCAACTCCTCTTCTGGAGTGTACCTAACACATAAGTCCTATGAACCCCAAAGACACGCAAGCATATGTCAAGAACAGCCAACGCAAACTCACAGTGCTAGAGTCAGAGGTGGGGCTGAGATGGCTGAGCACAGAGGACTCTGCTGGGGCTCTGCTAAGGATGCCCCGGGTGGGGCTGCAAAGGTCCCTGTACCTTGAGGTGGCCCATGGAACTGCACAAAGGGGTTGTGTGCTCTCCTACGTGTCTATGCTACCCTCCAATAAAACCAGCAAGATACTCATTTTAACATAAAGCAGCCACCTGCTACAGTCAGTGCACAGCACACACTCTGAGCAGAGCAGACAGAGCCCCTCACTCCTGCCCAGCATCCCTGTCCCCGTGACAGCAGCCACCCCCGTCCCTCACGCTCCACAAATGCACACTATCATTCACCCCTATCTTTACACACAGATCCCTCTGCCTGGAATGTTCAAGTCTTTTCAGGGCATCCTGGAAATTGCTACATTACCCTTTAAAGTCCAAATCAAATTGTCCTGCTCCTCTACAGATCTCCTGACCCCTAAGAAGAATGACTGCTCCCTCTTCCTTCACAGGCAAACACCTGCTTGTGGCTTCCACTCCCTGCCCAGCCCTCTGGACCTCGGCAGGGTGGTGCTCTCAGCACAGCTCGGGGTGAGGCTATTGGAGGAAGAAGTGGGTGTTCAGGTTGCAAGCCCACAGAAGCACGAGTTTTCTAACACGGGGCTGGCCAGGATGCAAAAGGCCACCCCAGCCCCAAAAGGGGATGAGTGTCCCATGAACTGAGATGAGCAAGCAGAAGCCACCTGGGAGCCATCGTGAGCTCACAGTCGGAGGCCGGGTGGACTGGTGGGTACAGACCACCCCTCTCCAACTTGGAACCAGAGGCACAGACAGATGCTGAGTGGCCATTAGGAAGAAGATGCTGTGTACACTTGGGAACATTAAACGCTATCTGAGGTGTCCTTGTGGTTTGAAATTTTAAGTTTATATTTACAGATTAAAAAGCAATACTGCATAGTATAAACCATACATGTATATGTTGATATGTACATAGAAAACTATCTTGATAGGTGCACAGCAGCAGTGATAGAGGCGAGGAACACCCTTCCTCCATCACGGGTGTATTTTCTAATTTTTCTAAACTGACTCTATATGAAGTGTTTCAATAGGCAGACAGTACAAACCTCCCAGTGATTCCAATACACTACCCAAACCACACTAGGGGAGAAACAGACTGTAATGAGCGAATCTCCCTCAGCACAGGCCACTAAAACAGGGACACCACCAGGGCCTACCCACCTGCACCCTCAGGCTCCAAACCTTGTCCTTTCACCAGGGACCACACCAGGATGCTGGGGGCTGGGTACACTGAGCTCTGCCCACAGTAGTCATGCCCTCACCCCACGGGGACCACAGCAAACAGACCCAGTCATCTGGTCCACACAATTCTGTGAGGTGAGGGCTTTCATGATCCCCGTTTTACAGATGGGGAAATGAAGGCAGAATGGTGTAACTAAGAATCCCTTCCACCGATGAGTAGCAGACTCTGCCCCATGAGCCCACATGCACTGGGAGGAAGGCAGTTGAGCTCCCGGGCTGAGGAAGCACGTGCAGGCTACGGTTCTGACAAACCTCCATTGTTCTGTGAATCTCCAATGCTGAGGTCTATGTTAGAGGTCCCTCCTGCCAGCCTCACTGACACCCAGGATGCCCAAGCAGCAAGGACAGGCTCAGGGCTGCTGTCCCATTCCGGAGGCCCCTCATGTCTCCAGCCTGCCCTGTCTGTGGGGCCAGGAGACCTGGTCTGTGTGTCCCCTGCCCCTGACCCCCCAAACACCCAGTACGCACTTGGATGGTGTTCATCACCAGGCCGGCCGTCATCATGCCCAAGCCGGAGAGCAGAATGGGCACCACGACCTGGCACATGATGGTGAAGAAAGACTCAGGCAAGACCCCATGTGAGGACCTGGTGAGCTCACAGCTGAAGCCTCGCAGCTTCTTGCCCTGAAAGCGAAACTTCAGATTCAGCTGAGTGACCACCATGGCCAGGCAATGCACCACGATCCCAGGAGCACGCAGTCGGAGCCTAGGGTACCTCCAGTCCTCTCCTCCTGGCCCACTCCAGGATATTCTTCCCAAGACGTCCACACAAACAGAGGCTTCCCAGTCGCCAGGTGCCCTGTGCCTGCAGAGTTCCCCGATAGCCACTTGGCAGAGGGCCAGCAGAGATGAGTGAGGAACAAAGGCCAGTGTGATTCAGGGCCTGATTCCGGAGACTCCACAGGCCCCTCTTGTCCCTCCCTGAAGGTCAGGTTCTCCTCAGACAGTGGCTGTGTGTCTGCCAGGACCTCCCTCTGCTGGCCTGCCATGAAGGCTCATGGTCCCTCTGCACCGACCTTGACAGTATCCAGCAGCCCAGCAGGCCGGTCCATACTGGCTGGGCTGGACAGAGCTGGAGCTCACGTGGAGCCTGGCCTTGGTGAGTGCCCAGACAGAGGTCTGCTGCCACCTTGCACTGTACAAGTGCCCTGGGCTGCTCCCCTCCTGGCAGAGGAGGGCCTGGGGAGATCTCAGCACAGAGGGACTACCTCCTCGGGCCAGTTCTACAGACCTCAAGTTTTATTCTTCAAGGTCAAGCAGTCTGTGGGTCCCCAGGCAGGAAGCCACACCCTGGGTCATCTCAACTTGTGTCCAGCCAGGGGGTTCATGGCCACAGGAAGCTGTGTTCACAGAAAAAAACGCAGCCCTGTTCTCCCTCCACAGCCTGGAAGACTCATAAATATGCTTCCAAAGTGAGCTGACTTTCTTCATGTACAAAGTTCAGACCGGCCCTGCTGACCCTCCTCACCCAGAGGAGGAGAAGGGTCTGGGAAGCCACCTCTGACTCCCAGGGTTCTGTTGTTGGGTGTGTCCTTTGCACATTCCACAGGCACCAGGAATAGAATGTTCATGCCTGAATAGGCTGGGGCAGGCAGAAGCCCGAAGCTGATGGTCAGACTCACACCTGCTGAACCCAGGGCTGCTGTCAGGTCTAGGCCTCACTTCCACTCCCATCCCTAAACTGTGACCCTAGTTGGGCACCTTACCTGGTTCTCCCATTGGACAGCCTATCCCAGGCTCAAGTGCAGACCCCAGCCCGGAGTCCACTGCCCTCCCCAGTGTGGGTCCCACCGGCCTCCCCAAGCCTGTCCCTGCAACCAAACTCCAGACGAATTTCTCCGGCACCTGCTCCCCTCGTGCCCCCAATATTCCTCACACTGCATCTTTGCTCACATCCTTCATTTACTCATTCATTCAATTGATACTTTCAAGCCCCTCGTAGGAGCAGTGCGTAATGGGCCCTAAACTCCCGCACAATTCCCACTGAGAGCTAGAGTTTCTGTCCCCCTCTTCCCACTGTCCCCACAGCTTGTCCAAGAGAACACAGTGGAAGAGACACTGTGGCAGTCAGTTTCTGGGTGTGGATATTAAGAAAGAGACAACTTTTATCTTTTAACTTTTTATCTTTTGGGCTGCTCATGCTCCTAGCTACTCTGCTGTGAGGAAGACCACACGGTCACACGTAGAGACCATATGCCAGGGTCCTGCCTATAGCCCAGCCTGGCACGTGAGTGTGATGTCTTGGGCTGGCGCAACAGCCACAACACAGAGCAGGCGGTTCTTCTCACTGGGCCCTGCCCAACCTGCAGATTCAGCATCAAACAATGATTGGCTTTAAACAAGCTGCTAAGCTTTGGTGTCCTTTCTTATATGGCTGTAGTTAACTCCATTTGGGAAATCTCTTCCTCACCCATGATCTTGCTATTTCAGATGGAGCAACTTCCAAATCTCTCAGCCCAGACCTCTCCTCCAAGCTTTCAGACCAATATACCCAGGCCCTGGTAGGGATGAGCATGTGTCTCACTCCGCCAGTCTCTCAGGACCACCGCTTCCAAGCCTGCCTCTCCCAAGTGCCCACCTCAAGGAAAGGTTCGTTCTGCCAGAAATGCAAGCCTTACTCTGAACCCCCACCACCTCAATCCCACATCCACTCTGCCTGTCCCCACACCTCTCCCACAGCTGTCCCCAACACCCACCCACAGACGCTGCCTTTGCCACGGACCTTTATCCCTCTAACCTGTCTCCCTGCAAAAACAGCGTGTGCTCTTCACAGGCACAACCCACAGGTGCACTGTAAGGATGGCGCTTGCTCACACATCCTCTATGGCGGTCAACGCACTGCCTGAGAAAGGGGTGCCTGGACCCCTTGCAATCTGGAAAGACACATCCATGTGAGCCTCCTTTTTTCTAGTCCACGGTCCTATGCTGTAGTTGCAGAGGGAATTTCCCACAACCCTCATGGGGGCCATGCTCCTCCCCTCTGCTGCAGGCCAACACATCACTGAGGTCAAACATCTGCCAGGCCTCTTGGCCAGCTGAGGCAACTCCTCTCAGCCACAGCCTAACAGATCCTTTCCAGAATTCTCAACATGCTCTCTGAACCTCTCTGAAGACAGGTCCCACTTTTGCATAATAGAAGTGTGAACTGCAGGTGTATCTGCCCTCCCTCCCTGGCATGAGGCCCCTCCTGAGAACAGAGCCCTTCTCACCGCTGCAATCTTGGGGATTCTCCATGGCTCCACTCCACAGATCAGTACTTAGGGCCTAGTATTTGCCAGCCTCCACCCTGAACTCCAGGGTACACTGTGAGCGGAACGGACACAGCTTATCAGATAATCAAAAAAAAAAAAAAAATTAAATGATGATCTGTGACAAGTGCTCTGAAGGAAACCCAGGGCGTAATGAGGGCACAGAGCAGACTTGGCCACACGCAAGCACTCGGTCATTGCAGATAACTGAAGGAATGCTCGGTTGCTCCCTTATGCAGCAGTCTGTATTTCTCAGAGCTCTCTTCCATTCTATCAATTTTACAACAGCCCTGGGATGTTCACAGGAGCTACAGCATTATGTTTTGCAAATGAAAAAAATGAACGGTTTTCTCAAGACCGCACAGCAAGTTAGTGTCAAAGGCAAGCCGAGATCTCAGCTTCTGGGCTGTGATTTTTGCCTGCCAACCCCATCACTGTCTGTCATCCATGGTTAGGATCGGTTTGTTCAAACAGGAGATTGAACCGGCAGGAGGGAGAGAGAAATAGCCTGATTCTGAGAGAAGCGTTGCAGAACGTTACTGGTTTAAAGGTATGACCTGGTTAAAGACAGAGTCCTCCAGACTGGCCTAGTTTCTCTGGCTGCTCAAGGCCTGTTGTGGGATGCACATTCCCAAGGCACATAGCTGAGCAGCCCCCTGACAGGTGATCACTTCCTTCAGGTGTCAGCACCTCTCGCAGTGTCATCATAGTTTTGGACATGGTCAGACACCATCACACAATGTATAATCATACACAGCAAATCTGGAAACATCCTCTTCAGTGCAGGAGGTGCAGAAATTAACAATCATTTGCATACTCTCATATAGAAAGAGGTGTCTGATCAAGTAAGTTACAAATTATTACAAAAATCTTTCTCAAATCTGTTTAAAAATTGAGTGAGAAATAGATACACACACATGCATGTGCAGTAAAATGTTATCTTTATTTTATAATTTTCTATTCTGACAAGTGTGATTACTTGCTTTTATAAATCACAAATTGTCATCAAAAGCAAATAACATAATTATATCAGAAAAATGACTCTCCTGTGAAAACTTGAGAAGAAAACATGTCAACACAGCTCACTGAGTGATTATCCAGAAAATCAAGAGTGTGGTTTTAAAAATAGCTCAGTAGCACAGCAGAAAAATCTCAAGGAGCTTGAACTAGATTCCAGCTGCACAGAGCAGCAGGTGGAATCTAGGTCTGGTGTCTGGTGGTTTCTGTGACCTTCTCTGGGCCTCCAGCCCACCCCACAGCCTATAGCATGAGAAAGTGGCACAAGATCAGTGGTACTCACCCACCAAGTGCATCAGGACCACCTGGGGGGCTTCCAAAACAGGCAACCCAGGCCCCATAAAGACCACAGGATCAGAACACTGAGGACCACTGACCTCTGCCCACCGCCTCGTTCTTACTGGGATGTGTTTTTAGGAGAGGGTCTGCAGAGAGTAGGCAGGGGACTCTGGAGTACATTTCTGATGCTGAAATGGGAACTGCTCATGTTCCCAGGAGCGGTTCCAACACAGCATCCAATTCATTTCTCAGGTTCACCTTGACCCTAGGCAGGTTCTGAGCCAGATGGTCATTCTTGTAGGTCTGAATTCTTCCCCCAACTTGTTCAGGTCTCACAGATCAGGCCAATTAAATTTTAAATAACTGTTAAGGTTCAGCCAGGCTAGGTGGCTCATGCCTGTAATCCCAGCACTTTGGGAGGCCGAGGCAGGCAGATCACCTGGGGTCGGAAGCTCAAGAACAGCTTGACCAACATGGAGAAACCCTGTCTCTACTAAAAATACAAAATTAACCGGGTGTGGTGGCACACGCCTGTAACCCCAGCTACTTGGGAGGCTGAGGCAGGGGAATTGCTTGAACCTGGATGGTGGAGGTTGTGCTGAGCTGAGGTTGCGCCACTGCACTCCAGCCTAGGCAACAAGAGTGAAACTCCATCTTACAAAAAAAAATGTTGGCCGGGTGCGGTGGCTCATGCCTGTAATCCAAGCACTTTGGAGGCCAAGGCGGGTGGATCACCTGAGGTTGGGAGTTCAAGACCAGCCTGATCAACATGGTGAAACCCTGTCTTTAAAAAAAAAAATGTTAAGGTTCTTCTTTATTTTCTGCTTCTGATCTCAACTGGCAGAACCCACTCACAGTTGAAGATGAAAGACTTGTCCGCCCCCTGCCAGGCTGGCCTGCTCCTGCAGTGTCTCCAAGCAGCCTCTCTTGCCTCCCCTGCAACAACTCCTCCTGGGGAAGGGGGATCTTTTTGGCCTCCCTCAGCAGGGCTGCTCCCACCACTTGCTGGGGCACACAGCCCTCACTGTTATCAACACTGACCCCCTCACCTGCTGTGTGAGCGGCATGAGGGCAGGGCCGTCTGCCTGGCATAGGCACACAGTATATGCTGCCTGAGTGAGTAAGTGAGTGAGTGAGTGAGTGAGCGAGCGAGTAAGTGAATGAACGAACAAACTGCTGTGGCCCTCACCTATCCAGGGCTGGGTGTCAAGGGTCCACCGTACCCATAACCCAAGGGTGAGACCCCCCTCCCTCACTGACCCAGTGAAGAGGAGGTGACTATAACAACTTCCTCATGTACAGATGGGACCACCGTGACTGAGGACACCTGGCCAGCTCTCCCTACCTGCTCTTTGCTTGCGAATAAGCACAGCTGGGATGCAACTGCCAACTGCTGGCTTGAACCTCAACACAGAGGGTGTTGCCGTGCAATAAGGGAGGATCTGTCATCTCCTCCCACCCTAAAAGGTTGTTTTCACCCCCATGACGAGAACTACCATTAACTGACTTCAGGTTGGTGTGAGTTTGGTGGTTGCTCTCTGGCACTCCTGCCACCTGGTCTAACTTATCAATTGGCTTGACAAGATAAGATCCCAGAAACCCTCCCCCACTCCCCACTAAAACAGTTACTACCACCCAAAGCAAATTACAACAGGACCTTCAAGGAGGGAAACTTATGCAAGACTTAAACAGCGTGTGCCAATCCCCCTGCTTCTCCTTTTTACGGGCCAATTTGGCTCTTTCCTAAACCTGGAGAGAATGAAAGGGTGCCTCATGGTAGATTACCACCACCTTAATGCCATGACCCTGTCCATTCAGACCCCACATCCAATACCGAATATTACTGAAATCACTGGCTGCATACAAATCAACTGGTACTTTGCTGCTATAGACTTGGCTGATACATTCTGTTCAGTGCCTATTTCACCAGCCTCTCAGGCATAGTTGGCCTTTGCCTCTAAAGGGACACTATAGATACCTTTTCCAAGTTCCCCATAGGGGCCTCCACCAGTTTGCCATCACACACAGTCATGCAGCCAAGGTCTCCCCTGCATCCATCTTTCTCAGGAGCACAGTTACATTACAATGACGATGGCCTCCTTCACAGAGGCTCCTCTGATACACTCATTAAGGGCATATAAGTAACCCACAAAAGCGCTCACAACGAGAGAGGGGGCCATCACCCCACATGTGGTGTGAGGCCTGGCACCTTAAACTCCTGAAAATTATTTGGTAAACTGAGAGCCATTCCATCTCCAACTCTGCAACAAGGCTATTAACCCTCTCAACACCCACAACGTTAATACAAGTCTCCAACATCTTTTAGTTCTTTTAGGGTTCTGGAAGCAACATATTTTTCATCTACAAAATTTACCTGTGCCCATTTATGCTGTCATCTGCAAAGCAACTCAACTCAAATGGGCTTCTCCAACAAAAGGTTCTAGAATTTGTCCAAGTTAAAATCAGCAGTCACTCTTATTGGTGCCCCCAGAAATGCCTCCATGGAAGAGGGGGGCGTTAGCAACCTTCCCTCAAGCCCTGGAATCTAGAGGCTGATGGCCATAAGTTGTCTAGGGGCTGAGGATCCAGGGAAATGCTCTCCTCCACCCTGCATTGTGCACCATCAGAGGAGCAGCTGCTGGCCACATGCTGGGCTCTCCTGGAAGCACAGGCTCTCAAAGATGCTGCGCCTGTGACCCTCCACACCCACTGCCCATTATGCCTTCAGAAGCGGCACTCCCAGCCTCAGTACAGCTACTGAGGTCTCCTTAAAAACAGAATAGAGCCAAACCTGGGCCCTCTGGCATATCCCACCTGCAGGAGGAGTGGTCTCCCTTGTCCTCAGTCCTTTGCCAGATGCCATGGTGCCAGAAAAGTCACCCCTCCCTGGGGCCCCTGGCTACCCAAGGCCCCTTGAGATGGGCTGGCCGTTCACGGGGGGTGGGGGGAGGGGGCTGTAGGCTTTATGGAGGGTGCTGCCGTGTAATATGCAAGGGAGCTCAGGGGAAGGGTGCTGCTTCCCATCTTAACCAGAAAGTCCCTGATAAGGAGCAAACCTCCAAGGGTCAGCACAGTGGCCAAGCATCAGGCAATCAACAGTATCAGCGCCCTGGCCTGCCGGCGGCTCCCTCTGCACCTGTGCACAGGCTTTTGACCCAGGGCCTCCAAGCTGCCCCACTTGGGTACAAAGAGCTCTGGGAATTTCCTGCTTCACTAACACACAAAACATAAAACAGGGTTACAAATACCTACACATATACTACAGCCACAACGCAAGGCCTCAGCCAATCGCTCCGGATCCTCTAAGGTTCAGGCACTGCTGATGGTGGCCAAGGCCCTCACTTCCTTCTTGAAATACAGAGCACCAGCTCTGCAGGAAGCACCCAGCAGAACCCCCACTTCCCGGGTGGGCCACAGGCAGCCAGGGTCAGCAGAAGGCACATGGGCCCCTCAAAGAACTCTGCTGAAGTGACAGGTGGCAAAGGGAACTTCACTGGGTGTCACCACTGTCACAGGCACTGATTAAGCCAGATCCAAGCCCCCCCAGGGACAGGCACTCCCCATACACAGGCCACCAAATCCCTCTGTTGCCCTTCCTAGCCACAAAGCAGATACTTTTCAAGGGTACCACGTGGCCTTCTCCCTCTTGGCCAAGGGCCTACCCTGCTTCCTGGAGAGGCTGTTCTATTCCCTGAAAGTCTCAGTCACCACCAAGGCTTAAGCTGGCATCGAGGCATCAAGGGGTCAAAGGTAGGGAAAGGCCTAAAACTACAAAGTGCTGCCTCAACAGCTGGAGAAAGTAAGATGCTGTGAGCAGTACATTCCCCTCCTGACTGCTCCTGTGGATGAGGTTCCCAACCCAACAGCGTCCTTATCTCAGGGCAGGCACTGTCCCTCCACATCCCCAAGAAGCAGACTTCAGTTTCTGCCACCCTGTGGAATTACGTAAATAGTCAGGAATGGGGGCGGGGTGAGTTCCCCACTATCTTGTTAGGACAAATCTTGCCCCTCACATCCCCTGCTGGCTCACTCTGCTCTCGAGAGGCCCTGCAAGGTGTGTGGCGTCCTCCTACCTGGGTGGTGGGTATGAGGACTGAAAAATTGCCGTGGTCCCCACCTGTCCAGGGCCAGGTGCTGAGTGTCCACCATCCCCATAACCCTAGGGCATGAGGGAAGAGGAGGCAGTCAAAATAGGCTGCTCTCACCTTCTCCTGCACCCCCAGTCTTCTGCCTCTGCCCACATGAACGTCTCTCCAGCCAGCCCTCTTGTCCTCCTGGCCTTTCTAGGCTGCTCCGTGTTCTTGTAAGGCCACAACCTGCCTGGAGACCCCCGTTCTTCCCGGCACATGCACACAACACTCATCCCAGCCCACTGCATGGAGCCCAGAACCAGATTAGCTTCTGGAGACTGCTGGCATTCCTGCTTGCTCCACACATTCCAGTGAGGAGTCCTGGTGGAATTTCAGAAAGATTCACTTGGGATGAGTTTGGCTTCATCAGATAAACCCTTTAAAGGGAGTAGGCGCTTCCTGAAGTCAGAAAGAGATTTCACTCAAGGGAGGTTTCTCCAGTGCTCCCTTTGAAGATGGAAAGGCCACATGGTAGGACACAGGAGTGGCCTTGAGAAGTAAAGTGCAGCCCCTGGCTGACAGCCAGCAAGGAAATGGAACCACAGTCCTTCAGCCTCAAAGAGGAACACAAGGAGGTGAGTTCTGAAGACATAAATACACTTGGAAGTAGATGTTTCTCCACAGCCTCAAGAGAACACATCCTGGCCAGCACATGGATTTCAGCCATTGAGACCCTTAGCAGAGACCCCAGCCATATCATGCCTGCACTCTGCCTTACAGAACTATGAGCTATTCAGTGTGTGCTGTTTTAAGCTGCTAAATTTGTGGTAATTTGAGTACAGCAACAGAAAACTGACACATGAACCACATGTTGCCAAATCTTCTGAGTTTTAAAGAGGAGCTGAATATAAGCACTGTAATGAAAAGCTTCCAGTTTTGAAATGTTTGCAGTGAACAATAACCAGTCAACAAACCAGTGCAGACCAGCACAACAGCTGTGTACACCCACTTTGAACCTCTCACATACGCAATGCAAAGAAAGCAGACTTGTAGCAGAGGGGAGTTTTTCTTCTTCATAGGAACACATCCCTATCCTCTAATATATGCTGCTCTGTGCATGCACACGGGCAGATAGGGACCTATATAAAAAGCAGCTTCTGTTTCTAAGGAGGGCATAGGCTCAGAGCCTTAGAAGAAAGATGAATGAGACTAAAAGAAAGATGACTGAGACTGCATTTGAAAAAAAATGAATGCACAGCAAAAAGCCATCAAAAGCAAAGTCAAAAGACAAATGGAAAAAAAAAATAGGAAACATTTGTAATCCACATTACAATTAAATGATCAATTTCTTTAATATATACAAAGCCCCTAGGTATCAAGAAGAAAACAGACAACCACTCCATAGAAATATGAGCAAAGAATATAAATAGAGATGTCAAGATCCTCAACCTCTGTCACTCATAATAAGAAGCACAGACCACACTATAACGACCACGGCAGGCAGCAGCCCTCGGGGACGGCCCCTGACTCTGCCTCCTGGTACTGATGCTCTTAGGCGATCGTTTCCCCTGGAATGTGGCTGAACCTGGTGACCTGATTCGTACCAACAGAAGCAAGGTCATGCTGCTTCTGTCTCTATGTTACAGAAGAGAGTGATGGTCTGTGTCACCAGCAGACTCTATTTCCATCTTTGACTGCACCCTGATGAAGCAGGCACCATGCTGGAGGCATCCACATGGAGAGGACCTGAGGGGTCCTCTGGGCAACAGCAGTAAGAAGCTGAGGCTGGCAGGCCAGTACCCATCAGGAACGTCACTCTGTGAGTGAGCTGGACTGGAGCCACAGCCTCAGGAGAGACCATGAAACAGAAAAGCCAGCTGAACTTCTCCCGAATTTCTTACCCACAGTAACCACGAGATAATACATGCTATCATATTAAGCATGTGTGTATAATTGGGATACACACATGCTTAATATAATGTGTGAGTTTTGGGATAACTTGTTAGGCATCAAGAGAAATTAAATTAAATACAATGAAATGCAATTTCCAGACAGCAGATTACTAAAGATTAAAAAGGTTGAAAAGACCTGTGTTAGTTGAGTGTTGGGAACATGCATTTCCCTGGGGTGCTGGAGGAAGTATGACGTCCTACCATTAGGCGGATGATTTGGTGATCTCCATCAAAGCCACAAAGACACGTGCTCTTTACCCAGCAATTCTACTTGCAACAAGTTATCCTACTGATTTACTCCGAAATGTAGAAAATGATTTATGTCAAGATTATTCATTATAGCATTTGTTAGTAATATTTTTAAGTGGTTATGGGCTAAAGTACGTCCCTGCAAAAATTCATATGTTGAAGTCCTAATACCCAGTACCTCAGAATGAGACTGTAATTGGAGACAGGGCCTTTAAGAAGTAATTAAATTAGGCCAGGTGTGGTGGCTCATGCCTGTAATCCCAGCACTTTGGGAGGCTCATGCAGGTGGATCACGAGGTCAGGAGATGGAGACCATCCTGGCTAACATGGTGAAACCCCATCTCCACTAAAAATACAAAAATTAGCCAGGCGTGGTAGCACATGCCTATAATCCCAGCTACTTAGGAGGCTGAGGCAGGAGAATCGTTTGAACCTGGGAGGCAGAGGTTGCAGTGAGCCAATATCACGCCATTGCACTCTAGCCTGGGTGACAGAGCAAGACTCCATCTCAACAACAACAACAACAACAAAGAGGTACTTAAATTGAAATGAGGTCATTAGGGTGGGCCGTAATCCAATCTGACGGGTCTTAGGAAGAGGGATTAGGACAGAGTGATGCACAGAGGGAAGATTATGTGAAGATACAGGGAGAAGGCAGTCATCTGTAAGCCAAGGAGAGAGGCCGCAGGAGAAACCAACACTGCAGGCACCTTGATCTTGGACTTCCAGCCTCTAGAACTATGAGAAAATAAAGGTCTGTTGTTGAAGCCCCCCTACTGTGTGGGACTTTGTTATGGCAGTGCTAGTTGACTGACACAGTTGTTAAACTTCAAAGTACATCAGAAGCGAAATGATTAAGTAAGTTTTGGTCTATATCAATCATATGGGCTAATAAATTGTCTACTGAAAATTAACTTGAGTTAAATTTAGTCTCTATAACCAGAGACTAAAAGAATCTTGCCCAATATAAAGGAAAAAAAAAGGCTTTTTGAGAGGCCTGTCCAACATCCCTTAAGCTGGACCTCATGTGAAGCTGCCTACTCTATAGGTGACATTTGACAGTGCCCTCCTCCCCATTCTCATTTAGTTCCCTCGTACCTGGAAATAGTCCAGAAGCATGCCGGCCCAGGACAGCCCCAGGCCTGCAAACATGAAGGGCATGGTCACCTGAAGGCCAATGGACCAGGCGGTCTCCTTGCTAGGCTCAGTCTCCAGTGGCTTGGGGGCCACGCTTTGGCTCTCAGGGGCCCTGAGAGCTCCATCTTCTGAGGCTGCAGGGAGTCCTCCTGTGCTGAGGGGGTGAGGAAGCCCCAGCTCCCCTGGCTTGCCACTGCTGTCCAGCCTCCGCTGCCGGGTCTCTGTCCCATCCATCTGGGCACAGCTGAGTGCCTGGCAGCCCTACAGTGGGAGACACAAAGCAACAGGGTGTTGTAGGGCCAAGTTCCTGAATCCCACGGCGCTAACACCCAAGGCACCTCTGGCACTGTCCAGCCCCAGGCCGGCATCGTCCCATCCAAACTGCAGCCCTTACTCAGCGCCTGCTCCACCAGCCTCACGCACCCCAATTTACAATAGTTTGTTGTTTAATATGCATATGTGTGAGCACAAAACATACAGAAGAGCACAAATATATATAAGCTGAAATCAGCAAAAAAGAGCCTCTGAAAATTCTCTCTTCCATAAAATCAATTTAAAAAAACAGCAGAAACTGTCAAAATCAACTTTTTCAGAACTGTTATTGGTATCAAAGGCTTGAGGCATCCAGGAGTACCTATTCAAGAAAAACTCCTGACTCTCAGCAAGAAAGATCACTTTGTAACATTCAAGATGCTGGTGATGTTCTAACTTGCCTGGTCCCACTACCCTCTTCAGCTCTCAACAGCCCACAATTGCAGTGAGAGCCAGCAGCCTGGAGGGTGTGACAAGGCTAGAGCTCTTTCAAATCCCCATGCCCAAAGAATTATTTTTCAATCCATATGGGGATTCCTAAAACCCCACTTAGAGGGCTGTCTGTATTTAACCCCACTTGGAGTTCAACTGGTGCAAAAACCTTTTGCCCTGGGAAAAGTTAGTAGAAAACAATTACAGGCACAGTGGCTACCCACTGGGGTGGACAATAGACTAATGAAAACACTTCAAAGGAAAAGCTGAGGAAGGGGATGTCAATGGGGGTTTTGAAAAGTTCCCACACACTCTGGGAATCTATTAGTTTGGTGAAAAAGTAATTGCAGTTTTTGCTATTACTTTTAATGGCAAAAACCACAACTACTTTTGCCCCAATCTAATAGCAGGCCACCAATGGATAGTGTCACACCCATAGCCAAGAAGACACTCAGGAAATTCCTAGGAAGACCCCAAGTTTGCACCTCCTGGAGGCTTTGTACAAGCAGCAGGTAAAGGCTGGGGAGGCTCTGGCGAGCACTGGACTGGATGTGCCCAGTGTACACACAGAGCCCCTGGGTAAAGACCAGGAGGCACATTCATTCCAGGCATGGAGTTCCAGGCACAGAGTTCAAGGAAATCTATAACTGGTCATCAGCTGGCACTACATACAACATCAGCGGCCACATACGACAGAGAATGATGTTTACAGGATTGGTTCAGAAAAATCACTACACAAACAACAACAAGCAGCAACAGCAAATCCTGGGGAGGGGGAATCTCATTTCCACACCTGTCGTGTTATATACTGTTAAAGGTCCACTTTCAACAACAAAAATGAGATATGCCAAAAAATAAGAAAGGATGCCCCATTAAAAAAAAATTAACAGAAACTGTCCCCGAAGGAGGCCAAATCTTTGAACTGGCTGTTTTAAATATGTTCCAAGAACTTAATAAACCATACTGAAAGAACCAAAGGAAAGCTTCAAAATGGTGTCTACTCAAATACAGAATATCAATATAGAGATAGAAATTATTTTTTAAAATAACCTAATAGAAATTGAGGAGTTTTAAAGTACAACAGCTGGAATGTAAAATTCCCTATAAGAGCTAATGGCCGATCAAAGCAGGGAGAATATAAAGAATCACTGAACTGAAAGATAAATCAAGAGAGATTATTCAGTAAGAACAGAAATGAAAAAGAACAAAGAAAACGAAACAGGCCCCCCAAGAACTATGGAATAATATAAAGCATAACAATATAAATGTTGAAAAGGGGGAAGGTAGAAAGAATATTTGAAAAATAATGGGCAAAACCTTTCCTGATTGCATAAAACATTGATTTCCACATCCATGGAGCTCCACAAATTCCAAGTAGAATAAATTCTAAGAGAGCACAAGACCTACCAAAGATCTTAGAAGCAGGAAGAGAGCAGCAACTCATCACGTAAAAGGGATCCTTTAGAACAGGCGTCCCCAACCCCTGTTGGGAACTGGGCCACACAGCAGAAGGTAAGCGACTCCTGGGGAGAATCACTGCCTGAGTTCCCCCTCCAGTCAGATCAGCCGCAGCATAAGATCCTCACAGGAGCTCAAACCGTACTGTGAACTGCGCATGCGGGGGATCTAGGTTGTGCGCTCCTCATGAGAATCCAATGCCTGATGATCTGAGGTGGAACAGTTTCATCCCCAAACTAGCACCTCCCCTCTGCCCCAGTCTGCTGAAAAATTGTCTTCCATAAAATCAGTCACTGGTGGCAAAAAGATTGGGGATCACTGTTCTATAAGATTAGCAGCTCATTTCTCAGCAGAAATAGAAGCCAAAAGGCAATAGAATGGCATCAAACTGCTCAAAGAACAAAAGCTGTCACCTAAGAACTTTTTTTTTTTTTTTTTTTTGAGACGGAGTCTCGCTCTGTTGCCAGGCTGGAGTGCAGTGGTGCGATCTCGGCTCACTGCAACCTCCGCCTCCTGTGTTCAAGCAATTCTCCTACCTAAGCCTCCCAAGTAGCTGGGACTACAGGCATGTGCCACCACGCTCAGCTAATTTTTGTATTTTTTAGTACAGACAGGGCTTCACCTGGCCAGGATGGTCTCGATCTCTTGACCTCGTGATCCGCCCGCCTTGGCCTCCCAAAGTGCTGGGATTACAGGTGTGAGCCACCATGCTGGGCCACCTAAGAACTCTTAACTGGCAAAATTATCTTTTCAAAGTAAAGGAGAAATTAAGAGATTTTCAGATAAACAGACACAGAACATTCGTCCCCAGCACACCTGTCCTAAAGGAAGCACTAAAGGGAGTCTTTCAGACGGAATTAGGACCCTAGACACTAGCTTGAATCCACACAGAGAAAGAAAGAGCACTGGTGAAGGTAACCACCTAGACAGACTTTTTTTTAAGCACATTTTTTGTTAGTAACTCTTTTTTCTCTTATCCAATTTAAAGACAACTACGTAAATCACGTTGGAATTAAGTTACTATTGATCCAAAGCAGATTATTATAAACCAAAGTGCTGATTGTAATCTTCAGGGCAAACTCTAAGAAAAAAAATGTAAAAGAAATAACAAGCAAATAAAAGTAATAGACTAGGAAAGATCTGCTTACTAAGCTATGCAGTAATGGGGAAATGGGGGAAAAAAGACATAAGACATATAGAAAACAAACAGCAAAATGGCAGACATAAATCCCATCTTATCAATTATTACATTAAATATAAATGGATATGTTGGAAGTAAAAGTATTTAAATAAATATAATATGCAAACAGTAACCCAAGATAACTGGAGTGGTTTTGCTACTTTAATAGTATCAGGCAAAACAGACATAAAGACAAGAATTCTCACTACAGAAAAAGAACGATATTTGATAATGATAAAAGGGTCAATCCATCAAAAAGCTGTTAACAATTACAAACATACATATGCCTAACAACAGAGCCCCAAAATATATAAAGTAAAAGGGGCAGAATCAAAGGAAGAAAAAGACAATAATTGATAGAACAATTAACAGAATACCAACAAAAGAAAGAGAACTTCAACAACATTATAAACCAATTAGATCAAACACATCTATACAGAACACTCTGTGCAACAATAGCAGAATACTCAATCTTAAGTGCACATGGAACATTTTGCAGGCTCGATCTATCTTAGGAAAAGTGAATTCAATAATTTAAGACTTAAATCACACAAAAATCCAACCACAATAAAATAAAATTAGATGTCAATAACAGAAGGAAATTTGGGAAATTCATAAATATGTGGAAATTAAACAACATACTCTTTTTTTTTTTTTAAGATAGGGTCTCAGTACGGCACCCAGACTGGCTGGAGTGCAGTGGCATGAGCACAGTTCACTGCAGCCTAGACCTCCAGGGTTCATGCTATCCTCCCATCTCAGCCCCCCAGGTAGCTAGGACTATAGGTGTGCGCCACCACAACCAACTAATTTTTAAAATTTTTGTAGAGATGAGCTATCACTGCATTGCCCAGGCTGATCTCAAACTTCTGAGCTCAAGTGATCTGCTCACCTCAGGCTCCCAATGTGCTAGGATTACAGGCATGAGCCACCATGTCCAGCCCATACTCTTAAATAACTAAGGGTAAAAGATAAAAATCACAAGAGAAATTAGAAATTTCTTTGAGATGAATGAAAATGAAAACACAACATACCAAAAAATTATGGCATGTGTTAATGCATTGCTTAGAGGGAAATTTATAGCTATAAATGTCACTTTCTTTAAAAAGAAATGAACAAATTAATAAATCAATCTTCCACCTTAAGATGAAAAAGAAGAGCAAACTAAACCCCAAAAAAATAGAAGGCAGGAATGAATACAGATTAGACTGGTAATAAATGAAATAGAGAATTGAGAAACAAACAAAAAAGGCCAGCAAAATCAAAAGTTGGGTTCTTGAAGATATTGACAAAATCGACAATCTTTTAAATAAATTGATCAAGAAAAAAAGACAGAAGACTCAAATAGTTAAATTAGGAATGAAAGAGGAAACATTATGACCAAAAGTAAACATAATTATAAGAGAATATATGAGTAATTATAAGCTAACAAATTGGAAAACCCACCAGTCAGAATGGCTATTATTAAAAAGTGAAGAAATAACAGATGCTGGTGAGGTTGTGGACAAAAGGGAATACTTACACACTGCTTGTGGGAATGTAAATTAGTTCAGCCGTTGTGGAAAGCAGTGGGGTGATTTCTGAAATAAAACAGAAGTACCACTCAACCCAGCAACCCTGTTATTGGGTTTTTCCCCAAGTAACATAAATCATTCTACCCTAAAGACACATGTATAGGTATGTTCATCGCAGCACCATTCACAATAGGAGAGACATAAAATCAACCTAAATGCCCATCAACAGAAGAATGAATAAAGAATATGTAGTACATATGTACCATGGAATACTATGCAGCCATGAAAAATGAGATTATGTCCTCTGCAGCAACATAAATGGAAATGGAGGCCATAATCCTAAGCAACGTAATGCAGAAACAAAAACCAAATACTTATAAGTGAGAGCTGAACATTGAGTACACACGCACATAAAGAAGGGAACAACAGACTCCAGGGCCTACTTGAGAACGGAGGGTGAGAGGAGAAAGAGGATCAAAAAACTACCTATCTGACCAGGTGCGGTGGCTCGTGCCTGTAATCCCAGCACTTTAGGAGGCCAAAGTAAGCAGGTTGCTTGAGCTTAGGAGTTGGAGACCAGCTTAGGCAACATGTGAAACTCCGTCTCTATAAAAAATACAAAAATTAGCCAGCTATGGTGGAGTGCACCTGTAGTCCCAGCTACTTGGGAGGTTGGGGCAGGAGGATCCCTTGAGCCCAAGAGGCAGAGGTTGCAGTGAGCCGAGATTGCATCACTGCACTCCAGCCTTGATGGCAGAGCAAGATCCTGTCTCCAAAAAAAACCCCAAAAACTACTTTTTGGGTACTATGTTTATTGCTTGGGTGACAAAATAATCTGTACACCAAACCCCCATGACATCTAATTTATAACAAGCCTGCATATGTACCCCTGAACCTAAAATAAATGTTAAAAAATAAAGCTAAAAAAAATTAGAAAACCTAGATGAAATGTACAAATTCCTAGAAACACACAAACTAATAAGACTGACTTTGGAAGAAATAAAAAATATTAATAGATGTACAATTAAAGAGATTGAATTTGTAATAAAAAAAAAACTTCCCACAAAGAAAAGAGTTCACTGGTGGTTACCAAAGCCTATGGGGGGACCGGGGAAGAAGAGACGATGGCTAATGGCTAGAAATATAGTTTGATGAAAGAAATAAGAAAGTGTTTGATGGATCAATAGGGTGATTATAGTTTACAATAATCTATTATATATTTCAAAATAGCTAGAAGAGAATTCAAATGTTTCTAGAATAAATGATGAATCTCTAAAATGATAGATGTCTACATTACACTGATTTGATCTTCACAAGTCATATGAATGTGTTAAATTATCACAGGCACCTCAAAAATATGTACATCTATTATGTGTCAGTAAAATTATTTTAATATAAATGAATGAACCTGGAATGAGGTGCTTCACCTTGCCACCTGGTGGCACTAGAGCAGGGGTAGGGAGAAGGGCCTTGAACACGGCCAAAGGGCTCTGGGTTTTACGCTGCCAGAGGCAACTGGCCAGTGACCACTAGAGGCCACACATCCTCACTCAGCCCCAGTCCGGGTGAGTCACTCACACGCATGCCTGAGGAGGTTCACCCAAGAGCACACAGCATGTGCTTGGTGACAGCAAACACCAGAGCAGCAGGCGCTGCCTGATGTGTGGTCTGTGTTGGGGACACGCATGCAGCTGGACCTAGAGACCCCCAGCCCTGGGTCCACCCTCACTGTGCCTGCACGTGGTGCCAGAGGAGGGCCTGGCCAGGGTGACCCGGGAGCAGGGCCCAGCTGCCATCAGCACCACAGTCATTCCCACCTGCTCTGTGTGCCTTGCAGGGTGGGGAACCTCACAGCTGTGGGCGTGGCCAAAGGTCCCTCAGCTCCACCTGAACGTTGGAGTGTTTGCAAAGAGAACATGCTCCAATGTCACTGTGTCACTGACAGCTTGTGCCGATGAGCAACCAAGTCCTCAAGCACAGGCCAGAGGAAGCTCTTGTGGGAA